>PKML01068496.1:467853-501260 GCA_002933935.1 Eutrema yunnanense | reverse complement strand
TCAGATCTCAAACCTTTGTTTCTCTTTCTGATTTTATATTGAGTATTTATTCAAACATGTCTATTGATTCAATTTCCATGTCTGAGTAGATCTCTTGTTAGGTTTGGGGATTCTCATAAGGGATTTCTTGAATGCTAGGTTGATTAGTTATTTATGGTTCATAATCTGAATTAGTTCTTCACCTTAGGTTGTTCTCAAAGCTAATTCTAGATTGATCACCTGTAACTTAGATCTTAGGATAATTGATTAGGTACGACAGTGCAATTAATTACCTGATAGAACCTTAGGTGAGCAAATTGATTATTCGCAAAGAGATTTGGTTTAATTGATTTGTGAACATATCAAACTTGAAATTAAGGCTGATTTATTCTTAGGGATTTGCAAAGAAATTTGGGATTCTGAAGTTTAGATTTAGATAGTTTTCGCAACGACAGTTGGTTGATTATACTTAGGTGATTTGAGTTCGAGAACCGTGCTTAACCTGAACCCTGATTAGTTAGTTTATTTTGCATTTATTGATTTCCTGAGAAATATCCCTGAACCTACCTTTTTTCCTATTGAATACAACTCGTTTACTACTTTATGTTTTATGTTAAACCTGAATTGCTTAGCTTAGCTTGATACTATACAATTTATTGAGTGATTTCTGTGAGTCCTTGTGTTCGACCCCTANGACAGTTGGTTGATTATACTTAGGTGATTTGAGTTCGAGAACCGTGCTTAACCTGAACCCTGATTAGTTAGTTTATTTTGCATTCATTGATTTCCTGAGAAATATCCCTGAACCTACCTTTTTCCTATTGAGTACAACTCGTTTACTACTTTATGTTTTATGTTAAACCTGAATTGCTTAGCTTAGCTTGATACTATACAATTTATTGAGTGATTTCTGTGAGTCCTTGTGTTCGACCCCTAACTATATTACAACTACTGCTTTAGTACTGTTAGGGTATTAATTTGAGCATATCAGACTACCTCCCCCAGACTTGAACAACACTGTCCCCAGTGTTATCTAGCCTAAGGTTGGTAAAAGAAAGCAAAAGAACGAAGTGGAGTTGTGAAGAAAAGGAAGAGTTACCTATCCATGACAAGTGTATTGACCGACACACGGCCTGGTATCGATCAATACCAGGCTTAAGTCGATACAATGAACTCTTCTCATTCGCATAGGGTATCGATCATCACGAAGAACACCAATCCTAAAATTCCAAAAGTGCAAACCAAAGGGTAATCAAGTGTAATGCAATGTTTGACTAGGTCTAGAACATACTAATCAAGTGATAATCATCCAGCAAAACTAGTTCTAAGAGCCTAAAAGTCGAAAATCCAACCTTGGTTCACGGATTGAAAAGATGAAAATTCGTGTTTCATACCTTGTAGATCGTGAGAATGAGTTAGAGAATGATATAGAGCATGAAAATCCGAGCAGAATGGACTCAAAAATCACTCAAATCCGTTGAGAAACGAAGATTTGTGATTTTGAGAGAGAGAGTTTCGTTATATGTATCGAACGATGGAGGCGGTGGGAGAAGAAAGAAAAAACCGTAGGGTTTATAGGAAACTTACCTGCACGTGGAGTATTGATCGATACCAGTGGGTGTCGATCGATACTGAGGGTATGTAATGATTTGCTCGCCACACGGAGGTTGGTCCAGAATGTGTACGTTTAATGACGGGTATCGACCGATACCAAGTGGTATCGATCGATACGGGACCTCCGAATCTGATTCACGTGACACAACGAAACACAAAACAACAACTAGAAAAATAAAAGACTCATATGTAAAGACTTACCCGTGGGTTGCCTCCCACTCAGCGCTTGTTTTACGTCACGAGCTTGACTGTACGGACAATCAGTTCGGATAAGAATGAGAGCTTGCAGCAAAACAAGCTCCACAACTTGACATCTTCAGTTTCAGAGTTCTGCTCAACATGTTCTCCACAACTTCTCGTCATTTCTCCTTTAGTTCTGGAGTAAGAAGAACTCTAGCCTTAGAAAATGGTCTTGAGGTCCCTTTGCATTTAACCTTATATTCAATCGAATCTCCATCGCACTTCTGAGGGATTAAGGTTACATGTGTAGCATTCTCGATTCTTTTGTTCTTCACCTCCTTCTTTGCCTTAGTCTTTTTAATGACTTTCTTGGTGATGATAGGAGGATGATCCAGAACTTCTATGACAGTTGGCTCATCATAAGGCTCGTCCAAAAGATCAACCATCAATGTTTCTTCTGCACCAACGGTGATGCAAGAGATCCGTTTGGGAGTTCTTCTAGAAGGGATTGCTTCGTAGGAGACATGTTCGTCAATGTACGAGAACGAGATTCTCTTATTGGGTGTGTCCATAACTGCACCAGCCGTAGCCATGAACGGTCTTCCAAGAATCAAAGGCGTACTAGACCTTCCATGCATCTCCACAACCTGAAAGTCGGTAGGAACTAGACAGTCTCCTACTTTGACCATCAAATCTGGGATTGTACCGTATGGGACCAATGTGGAAGAGTTCGCGAATGTGAGAGCCATCTGAGTAGATCTTATGTCATCGATTTTCAGCTTCTCTGCAAGTGCCCTTGACATGACATTGACGCTACACCCTGAATCAACCATAGATTCTTTGATTTCAACTCCGGAGATAGAGCATGTAACTGAAAATTTTCCTGGGTCTTCCCTCTTAGTCAACTGCTTCAGTGGAGGTGGTGTACTTCTGGCCTTGATGAAGAGTGCCTTAATCTCTTCCTCAGTTTCTCTGCAATTTTGGAAGTAACACTCCAAAGGACGGTTTTCAAAAGGTTCTTCAAAAGATATAGTGTGGGGAATCTTCCTGACCTTCTTCTCAAAGCTAGCAACTTCTCTGCAGTGATGGGTTTCATGAGATGTCTAGGTGGTCTAGGATATGGAATTTTAGGCTTGTAGACACGTTCCTCAATCATCTCTAGTTTCTTTACAATTTCCGGTACAGCCTGCGAGAGGTGTCGACCGATACAAGGTTGGTGTCGATCGAGACAAGGCTCATGTGTCGTTTTTTCAGGTCGGCATCGATCGATACTTGCAGGGGTGTCGGTCGATATAGACAAATCAGGTTCGGAATCACCTTCAACAGGATTTTCGAAATTTCTTGCACCTCTCAAGGTGATTGCATTAACGTATTCGTTCTGTGCTTGAACCGTCTTTCCCTTGACAGCTGCTGCAGTCTGAGCTACTTGCGTTTCCAGCATCTTCTGATGAGTACTGAGGGCCTCGATCCTTCCACTCAGATCCTTGTACAAATCATATATCTTGCCATTGAGATCCACTGTGATATGCTGCTGTCCTTGAACCAGCTGTTCAAACATAGACTCGATCTTGCTATCTGGGAGCTTAGCAGGTATAGGCTGATAATATGAATTTCCATAATTCTTGGTATACCCACTGTTCTGAGATGGTTTCTGGCCAAACTGATTCGAACCTCCTTGCTGAGAATTGTTGTTGAAGTTTCGGTTGTTGTTTAATTGATTCCTCTGACCTTGAAAACCAGAACCATCAATGTAGTTAACATCCTCCACTTCATCCTCATTGAACACCTCAACATCTTCAGCAAAGTGAACAACCTTCGTTGTCTTGCCCATCAGAAGATTGTGCATATAATCTAACTTGGCTTGAACATCAGCAATCTGTGAACCGTCCATGCTACCAGCTAGTTTCTTGCGCTCAAAATATGCATTCTTGGTGCTATTGCTAGACGCCAAGTTCTCAATCAGTACATAGGCATCATCAGGATACCTGGTGTTGAAGTTTCCATTGCTCGAAGCATCTAAAGCCATCTGATACTTCCAATCAATTCCTCTGAAGAAGAAACCCATCAGCTGAACATCAGAGTACCAGTGATGTGGACAATCTCTCTGATACGATCTGAATTAACCTCGTCCAAGCAGCCTTGAACGCCTTAGTAGGGCCTTGAGAAAACTGGGAGATTTTGTTCCTCAGATCCTCAGATCGTGCATCATCATAGAAGTTGTTCAGGAAAGCAGTCTTAGTCTCTTCCCAAGTAGTCAGTGATCCATGAGGTAACTGCTTCAGCTAGTAAGTTGCATCTCCACCAAGAGAGTATGGGAAGAGCTTGTAGAAGAGGTAATCATAGGACATTCCATTGCACTTGATGCTAGTGACCAAATCCTCAAACCTCTCAATATGGTCCATGGGATGTTCATTGGAAAGACCATGAAAAGGGTGCTGACCCACAAGAGTGTAGTATGCAGGTTTCAGCTCAAAATCATTCCTCTGAAAAGCATGAGGGCGAAACGCTGATCGATTTGCATAAAACTGATCAGGCCTGTTGTACTCACCAATCGTTCTACCACGATCAACTACATCATTCCATGCGTTCGCGTTCCCAACGACATTCCCAACGACAATTTCATCGACAACATGAGCAGGTGGAATGATGTTCCCCTCTCCATCCAGACGTTGCCCTCGAGCATTGCACAACTGACCCTCTTGGTCTCTGTAAGCACCAGCTTCATCTTGAACCAAAACCACTGGATTGTTCATCTCTGCTGGCTTCTTTGCTTTTCTATTTGTGCGTTCCAAAAGTGCTAGCTTCTCCAATGACAGTTCAACTAGCTGAGTGCTCTTGTTCCTTCTGGTTTCACGATTAGGCATACACCTGAAAACAAAAGTCAAGAACGTAAGTAACATGGTAACACGATGAGTATCAACCGACACTGGGTGGTGTCGATCGATATCAAAAAAAGAGAACGACCAGTATAGACCGACAGTGCATAGTATCGACCGATACCGACGAACTTAGTCGAAATTCTCAAACTAAAATTTAATGGCGAATTGAGTCCCCGGCAACAGCGCCAAATTTGATAAGCTCAAATTAATACCCTAAAAGTACTTAAGCTTTGTCGGTTGTAATACTTAGGGATCGAATCCACAGATTATATAGATGAGAATTAAGCTAAGTGATCAATGATATTGAAAGCAAAACGTAAATTAAAACGGTTGTAAGTTCGATTGGAGAAAGATAGGTTCAAGGTATTTCTCAGGAAATCAATGAATGCAGATAAAATAAATAGTCAGGATTCAGAATTAGCGCGGTTCTTGAACTCAAATCACTAAGATATAATTAACCAACTCTCGTTGCGAGAATTATCTAAGTCTAAATCCTAGAATTCCAAATCTCTTTGCGAATCCTAAAGTCTAGACCAGCTTTTAGTTCAAATTTGATTTGTTCACAAAACAACTAAACCAAATCTCTTTGCGAATAGTTATTTTGCTCACCCTAGGTTCTATCAAGTAATTAATCGCACTCTTGTGCCTAATTATCCTAAGATCTAAGTTCTAGGTGATCAATCTATAATTAGCTTTGCAAACAACCTATGGCGAAGGACTAATTCAGCTTCCTAATCAACTAATCAACCTAGCATTCAGAGAAAACCCTTATGAGAACCCTAAACCTAAAGTTGATCTACTCAGACATGGAAATTGAAGCAATAAACATGTTTGAATAAATCATCAAATAAAATAGAAAGAGTAACAAGAGGGTTCAAAATCTTCTCTCGGACGAACAAAGTTTCAGACTTGTCTCCCTTCAAAGCTCTCTCACAAAAACCAAAGTAAAATAAAGAGTAGCCAACCAAGTGGCTGTAAATCCTAATAAATAACCTAAATCACGCTTTGGGGCTTTTTGTAAATAATAAAGTCTTCTGGGCAATTTTGCAATTGTTTAACTCTTCATAAGTTGCGACCCGTGTCTTGCTGCAGTGAGTATCGACCAATACTAGTCAGTATCGATCGACACTGAGACTTCAAATCGGGTACTCAGCTACACGAATGTCATTTTTGCTCCAAAATGCTCCAGAAAGCTCCAATATCTTCAATTATGCTCCGAACGTGCTAAAACCTGTAAAAGACTCTAAAACACTACAAAATATTAGAAAGACTCTATAAAACGGACTTATATCATGGCTTAAACGGGGTAAAACCCATGATATATCACTCCTAAAACCTCGCACCACCCCGAGATTACTCATCCAGTTCCACATAATCAATATCATCAACATAATCAACATAATAATTATCATCACCTACAAGAAGAGAGAGGGGTGAGTAATTGGGATTACTCAGCGAGAACTAAACCTAAACTCAACCCCACACCAACTCATATTCGACCAACATATCGAGAATAAATATAACCAAGCAATCATACATCACGCTCTAGAAGCGCCCACACGACTACCAAAAGGGGTACCAGAATAAAGATATATCTCGAGCAAATAGCTCACAGGTTTTTGGGTCACACAGACTCATGAGGCGCGTCCGAGCCTCTAATGATGATTCTTCTAGTGCCAAGGTACACACCTCACCTCCCCGGTCGCAGCGGTTATGGTACCAAGATGCATAGACCCCACCGGTACCAAGATGCATAGACCCCACCGGTCCCAACAAACAAATGGGTTATGACAACAAGTAAACACCCCACCGGTTCCATCACACAAATGGTTCCGATGCCTTTGCACAAGACCCTCGTCAGTTCCCGCAAACAGTTCGTACCACGAGCGTCCCCCACGCTGTGACGAATACCTCACAGTGCTTTCACACCATCTAGCTACTTTACAAACATTAGTCAACCAACAGGCTTATCAATCATGTGTCCCGGTTCTTCCTCTAATGATTTCCTAGTCCATATTCATTCAAAGGTAAAGATCCAACATGATGCATCACATAAACGTGCCCGTACTTCGTAGCACGTAGCATATCGGAGTATACTTAGACTCAACATACCAGAAGAAGACAAGAGAACATAGAGAGAAGCCTAGATCTAATCCTCACCTTAGAGATATGGATGTTAGGGTTCTGGAAGAAGGATGGCACGACTCAGATCTGAATTAACGGTGACTCGAAGCAACATAATCAAGGAGGCGGCAGCTAGAAGCAACTTTGTGGCGGCGGTCGGCGGCGGTGGAGAGGCTCGACGGCGGCTAGGGTTTTCTGTTTGCAAAATACTTCCCCCTTCTTCTAAAGACTCACTTACATAGGGAATTAAACTAGAGTTTTTCTGTTGGGCCTTTTCTTGCTAGGCTTTTTCTTCTTATGCGAAAATTGGGTTTTTACAACTTTCCCCCTCTTGAAACGAATTCGTCCCCGAATTCTCCCCTACCACTTTAGCTCTATGCTTGTCATTAAAGAGCTCAGCGTAATCCTCTCGCATTTGCTGTTTCGACTCCCACGTTTCCTCGCGGATACCATTTCTTTCCCAACGGACCTTAACGCACTTTGTTCCCTTACCATGGATTTTCATCTCCATACATTCTAGTATTTCTATTGGCGTACTCATAACCGATAAATTCGTACCCAAGTCACTTGGCGGTTGAGGCAAAGTGAGCTCTCGCTCTCTTACTACCTTCCTGAGGAGTGATATGTGAAACACGTCGTGGAGTTCTGACAAATCTGGTGGTAGCTCTAGTCGATAGGCCAATTTCCCGATTTTCTCAACGATAGGATACAATCCCATGTATCTTAGCTTAAGTTTCTTCAGCTTCCGGTGCTTAACATTCCCCCTAAATGCTCTCAGTTTTAAGTACACTTCTTCTCCTACTGCAAACGCTAAGTCGGTCCGACGCCTGTCTGCATAACTCTTTTGGCGGTCATGGGCTTCCTTCAGCCTTTTCTTAAGCAATTCCACTTGCTCGTTCGCTTTCTTTACCACTTCCTGTTCCAGGCCTTTCCTTTCGCCCACTTCTGTCTAACAAATGGGTGTACGACACGGTCTTCAATATAGGGCTTCGTATGGAGCCATACCGATACTAGTGTGGTAACTGTTGTTGTATGCGAACTCCGCTAAGGGTAGGAACTTTCCCCAGTTTCCAGTCCAATCCAGGACGCATGCTCTTAGCATATCCTCTAGGGTCCAAATCGTCCTTCCTGACTGACCGTCCATCTGAGGATGGTATGCTGTACTCAAATGTACATTCGTTCCCATCTTTTTCTGAAAGGCTTGCCAAAAACTAGCTATAAACTTTGGATCTCAGTCTGATACAATACTCACTGGCACTCCGTGCAGCCTCACAATTACGTCCAAGTACTTTTGCGCCAACTGTTCCGCTCCATCTGTCTTCTTAATTGGCACAAAGTGAGCTGATTTAGTAAGCCGATCCATGATTACCCAAATCGCGTTCTTCTTATCTAGGGTCATAGGCAATCCCGTTACAAAGTCCATAGTCACCATGTCCCATTTCCATTATGGTAATGGCAAGTTCTGGAGTAACCCTCTGGGTGCCATATGTTCTGCTTTCACTTGTTGACATGTCGCGCAGTGGCCACCCATTTAGCAATGCCTCGCTTCATTCCGCCCCAATGGTAGTATCTCCTCATGTCTTGGTACATTTTAGTGCTTCCAGGATGAATCGAAAATCGCGACTGATGAGCTTGACTCAGCACTTCCGTTCGTAACGTCTCATCATTAGGCACACATTCTCGGTTCCTATACAGGTATGCCCCCTTTTTGGCAACGTGGTGCCTAACCACTTGGTTGTCGACTAGCTCTTTTAAAGTGGGGTCCTTCCCTTGATCCTGTCGGATCTTCCAAAGTAAATCAGCATTGTCAAATGCTTCTAGTCCCGCGGTATTTTCATCTATATGTGTCACACCCAACCTTAAACTGGCTAATGTTGCTATCAACTCTTGTACCCCCTTGACTTTCGCTATATCATTTATGCGCCTACTCAACGCGCCGGCTACCTGGTTAGCCTTGCCAGAATGGTAAGTAATGTTCAAGTCGTAGTCCGCTAGCAACTCCATCCATCTTCGCTGTCTTAGGTTCAAGTCTCCTTGGGTGAAGATATGCTTTAGACTTTGATGATCAGTAAATATATTCACCTTGTCCCCGTACAAGTAAGCACACCAAATCTTAAGAGCAAAAACCACTGCTGCTAACTCCAAATCATGAGTGGGGTAGTTTGTCTCATGGGTCCGTAGTTGCCTAGATGCGTATGCTATGACATTCTCTTCCTGCATAAGCAGACATCCCAACCCTGTCCCAGAGGCATCGGTGTACACACCATATGGTATACATGTCCTTGGTGTAACCAACACCGGTGTTTGAGTTAGCCATTCTTCAACTCCTCAAAACTCTTAGCACGGGCTTCCATCCACTCGAATTTCACATCCTTCCCAATTAACCTTGTCAGAGGCCTCGACAGTCTGGCAAAGTCTGGTACAAATATGCGGTAGTAGCCGGCTAAACCTAGAAAGCTACGGACCTCGGTAACATTCTTAGGAATAGGCCATTTCGTCACGGCGGTTATCTTTTCGGGATCCACTGCCACTCCTGCTTCCGAAACGACATGGCCAAGAAATCCTATCTCTCTCTCCGAAAAGCTACATTTACTCAGCTTAGCAAAAAGTATGTGCTCTCTTAGCTTTTGGAGTATCATGCGCACGTGCCAGTCATGCTCCCCCTCGCTCCTCGACTATACCAAAATGTCGTCAATGAATACGATCACACATTTATCCAAATGCTCACGGAAAATATCATTCATTAACTTCATAAAAGCGGCAGGTGCGTTCGTCAGGCCCTGGTTCTAGTTCGATAGTGAAATCATCTCCCCGCGTCGGTGGTGGTCCTGTCAATGGTGCAAATACGTCCGCGTATTCAGCAGCCACATGTATGTCTTCCAACCTTTGTGTCATTCCTTCTCCGGTCATAGATATTATAGCCAAGTACGCCTCACATCCTTTCTCCACAATCTCCACTGCGTGAATCATTGAGATTATCGGCACGCCGGTGTCGGTTTTCACTCCTTGAAACACTAGGCGTCCTTCCGGTCGTGGAATGTAAGCATGCGTCCGTCGGTAATCCAAAACAACTTGGTAATGCGTTAACCAATCCATTCCAAGGATAACGTCATAGTGGTTCAACTCCATCTCCACTAAAGTCCACGGCAGCTCTGTCCCTTCCAACTTAATGGGCACGTCTTCATGCAGACCGATAGACCTCACATGCTAATATTCATGCATTTTACATGTTTTAGCTTGCATTTAAGTTAACACTTTTAGTCTCATGCATGTGTCTTCCATAGTTTTCATAGCATTTTGGTATAAATTAGAGTATTAGGTGTTTGCATTAGGTCCTAGTGAGTCTTGCATGCATTTGGAGTGTTTTTAGGTGTCTTGGAGACAATTGATGATGTTTGGAGTTATGGAGTATAAGAGAAGGAAACGTCTGTCCAGAGTGTCCGAAATAACGGGTCATACGAAGGGTTTCAAATCAGATTCAGCTTCGGAGATGTCATAAGAGTTGTAGAGGAGTCTGTTATCTGTCTACAGGAGTTGGATTCAGGCCATTTAGACATCTGGTTAAGGAGTTACCGCAGATTTACTGAAGACATCTCTGCCTGGCCTAGGAGCTCTTTCCTTGCCGGATGTATGCACCGGCCTGGGACAAGACTTTCCCCTCAGCCGGCATGAAACTTTCCCTCGGGCAGGGGATATCCTGGCCTTACGTCCCGGCTTGAAGTCCCCCGGCATCACCTTCCCTCACCGAAGACTTCTCATCCCGGCCTCCCATCCCGGACCAAAGCCGCCCGGTGCTACATCTCTTGTCCGAAGTGTCTCAACGATTTGGCTAGACGGGGACCTTACAATCCGATTTAGCTTCAACTGCCTTCATAGAAGTTGTAGAGGAGTAAATCCGATTTACACAGGAGTTTGAATCTGGTTATTTAGACATATGGATAGGGAGATAAGACGGATTTACTGAAGGTATGTCCGTTTGACCGAGAGAAGATGACACCGTCCAAAGAACCAGCTAAACGAAGGCCTTCCGGTATGAATCAACTCAAACGGTCTTCATAAGCGTTGTAGAGGGACAAGTTATCTGTCTACAAGAGTTTGATTCAGGTCATTCGAATGTCAGGTGCAGGAGACGTATCAAAGACTTGACCGGGTCAAAACCCGGTCCGACCCAAACTCATTTAAATATTGAAAATCCTAATTTTTTAGATCTAAGCTTTCTTTTCCTAGAGTTGGGTTTTATCCCAAACTCTTCCTAAGATGATTGTGAATGGATCTTCATCATTCATGCCACTCTAGTGAATGATTCTTCAACCTATCTTTATATTATGTTTATTTTATATTTGTTCTTTATCTTTATGTCTCTTTTTCTCTTGTGTTCTTCTTTGTTCTTCATGTTTAGGCTTTAGACCCCTTTTTGTTGGATTATGGATTTAGCTTGATTTTGATGATTTGGTGATTGATTCTTGATGCTTATGTTCTTAATCCTTGCTTCCCATTCTTGTTTAGTGTTCCTAATGCTAGATCTAGCTTGAGAAAGTAGATCTAGATCATAAGGCATTTCATGCACACCAAGTGTTTGATGAAATACCTTGATGAACTATTCAAGGGATTTATGCTCCTAGTCTAAGAGATTAGTTGTCTAGGGTGTATTTTGGTTAATCTTGTTTATATTCTTAATGCTTGCTAATCATTGATCCACAAATGAGAATTTGCTAATGGATTGAGTGATTAGCATAGTGATTAGTTGCTTGAAAGAGAATTAGTCAAGATTAGTGATCCTAAGGATTAGTATTGATTGTGTGTATTAGCATCATTAGTTAATTGTCTTGATGATTAGATGATGATGATTGAGGTTGATCTTTGTTAAATATTTCACTTAGGTTGGTTCTTAATGCTATATTTGATAAGATAAACCAAAGTTTAGAACTGCATCTAGAATAGGTAGGTCTAGTTGGCGTGACAAATCAATCTAGAGCTACACCCTAGGATTTATAGTCTCATCCCATTCATACAGTACGGTTATCCTGACCAAGGTCCTCGAAAGCACTCTCCATTTGGCCATAGCTTCCAGTGGGAAATATTCTCGAGAGAACTCGTCCTTGAAGTCATCCCAAGTCAGCTTATAGCGTCCCCGGATCCTTTCTATCACACCGTCCCACCAAATCAGCGCCTCGTCCTTAAGGTACTGAATAGCCAGCTCCCTTCGGTACACCTACGGGCACCTTATCGACTCGAAATTCCGTTCAAGCCTCTTTTTCCAATTATCTGCAGAGATTGAGTCAGACTTCCCTCCAAATGAATATGTCCTCATGTCCTTCATGAGTCTCATCGCCTCGTAGTAAGTCATTCCTGGCACATTGACCCGCTCAGGCGGTGGGGGCGGCAATTGTCGTTCTTGAACATTCACTTGTGGGTTCGGTTCATTCCTCCACTCACCGTACCTTCCTTGGTATCGGCGCAACTCTTCCAAAACTACAGCGTGGGCCGCGGCTGGTACTGGGTTAGGCTCTCCAACCCGGTTCCCTTCCGGTTGGTTCACTTCCTCCCGGTACTGGTCATTCTGATTCTCATTCACACTCTCGTTAGCTGTGTTGTCTTGCTCCCCCAGAGCTTCACGACAAGCTGCGGATCTGGTCAACACGTTTCGGGCGTACCTTAGTGGCATCTGTACAAAACCGACAACAAGTGAGCCAATCTAGTCCCGTAAAGACTTATCTCCTTGCAAGATAGACAACAATAATAACTGGAGGCTCATCTAGGTGGTGATTTTATAACATTTTTGAAAAATCCCCATTTTGAAAATGTTGAAATCCAATTTTTCCCATTCCCACTAACCTAGAATTATCCTCCTCTCGAAACCCGCTCTGATACCACTTGTAATGACCTGCTCTTGGCCAATTTAATTTTTAAATAATTTCATTTAATCCCAAATAGTCTTACAAAATCCAACTTAAATCGTAAATAAAGCGAAGCAAATAGTGAAACAACTGTCTTTAAATAAAATAACTGAAATGCGAAATAAAGCCCAAAGGAGAACTTTCGAACTCCCAAAACCTCGCACCACACCGGGATTACTCATCCAGTTCCACATACTCAATATCATCAACAACATCAACATAATAATCATCATCACATACAAGAAGAGAAGAGGGGTGAGTAATTGGGATTACTCAGCGAGAACTAAACCTAAACTCAACCCCACACAACCTCATATTCGACCAACATATCGAGAATAAATATAACCAAGCAATCATACATCACGCTCTAGAAGCGCCCACACAACTACCAAAAGGGGTACCACAATAAAGATATATTTGGGTCACACAGACTCCTGAGGCGCGTCCGAGCCTCTAATGACGATGATTTCAGTGCCAAGGTACACACCTCACCTCCCCGGTCGCAGCGGTTATGGTGCCAAGATGCATAGACCTCACCGGTCCCAACAAACAAATGGGTTCTGACAACAAGTAAACACCCCACCGGTTCCATCACACAAATGGTCTGATGCCTTGGCATAAGACCCTCGTCAGTTCCCGCAAACAGTTCGTACCACGTGCGCCCCCCACGCTGTGATGAATACATCATAGTGCTTTCACACCATTTAACTACTATAAAAAAATTAGTCAACCAACAATCTTATCAATCATGTGTGCCGGTTCTTTCCTCTAATGATTTCCTAGTCCATATCCACTCAAAGGTAAAGATCCAACATGATGCATCACATAAACGTGCATGTACTTCGTAGCACGTAGCATACCGCAGTATACATAGACTCAACATACCAGAAGAAGACAAGAGAACATAGAGAGAAGCCTATATCTAATCCTCACCTTAGTGATCTGGATGTTAGGGTTCTGGAAGAAGGATGACACGGCTCAGATCTGAATTAACGGTTACTCGAAGCAACGAAATCAAGGAGGCGGCAGCTAGGAGAAACTTCGCGGCGGCTCCTACTCAAAGCGGTGGCGGTCGGGGGCGGTGGAGTGGCTCGACGGCAGCGGGGCTCCGGTCTCGGTTGACGGCTAGGGTTTTCTGTTTGCAAAATACCTTCCCTTTCTTCTAAAGACTCACTTATATAGGGAAGTAAACTAGGGTTTTTCTGTTGGGCCTTTTCTTGTTGGGCATTTTCTTCTTGGGCCAAAATTGGGTTGTTATACAAACGGAGAGTCTGGCCCGATACAGGTCCCTGGACCAATACCAGATGGGTGGTGCTGTGCATTGGTCTCGCGACCTGACGGATTTACCTTCGGTAAAACTGTGATATCTCCTGGAATACATGTCCTAATGGTCTTGAGCCAGCTATGGATGAGAGCTAACTCATTTGGCTACAACTTTCATGAAGATCATTGAGGCTGTATCTAATCGGAGACCCTTCGTCCTGCCAGTTCTCTTAGACGCTTTGGATGTACTCTTCCTTCTCTTATGCTCCATAAATCCAAATATCATCAGTATGTCTCCAAAGACCTAGAAAACACTTCAAATGAATGCAAGACTCACTAGGACCTAATTCAAAACTAGCTTGACTCTAATTTGGACCAAAACACTAAGAAAAACAATGATTATGCATGCATGTGACTCAAAACACTAAGTAGAATGCATGCTAAAACAAGTAAAATATGAGAATATCAGTTAGCCAAGCAACGCATTAACAACAAGGATGGAACGAAGAACCCTAATCGGTATCCTAGACTAAAAACCTAATAAGAATCGAACCATAAATTCCCCTTCAAACCCCTTTCACCCAACAAGAGAATTACTCAGCCATAGCTGAGGTAAACATATTCAATAAATTCAAAAGAAAACATTGCATAAAAAGGGATGGAGAAAGCTTCTCTATCAAAGAACACCAATGAAGAATCCTTATTCCAATCCTTCAAAAACCAAGAACACAAGTTGCTAGGGGTTTGCCTCTGCCAAAAAGCGTGAAAATAATATAACGTAACTGTCTAAGAGGCATAAAATAAGTATTTTTAGAGGTATTCTACGTTTAGGGTTATGTGTAAAATGACGGTTTTAGCCTCGGTAAGTGAAGTGATGATTCGGGCGAAGAAGGGCTCGGCCGCGGGTGCGGCTTCTCCGGGAGTGGCAGATTGGCAGTTGGCCGCGGCTTCAGCTCCTCCATGCGGGGTGGGCTCCTCTTCAGAGCAGCTTCATCTGCCTTCAGTGCTTCAGGTATATTTAAGGATCCAACCATTGGATTGGCCTCCAATCCAATTGCATTTGAAAGATGGTTGTCTCAAATTTGTTGTGTCCAAATTTGGGGATAATCAGACGGTGAAAAGGTCTCAATTAGCTGCAAGACTTCTTGACGATCCAAGTTTATCCAAAAACGTACTTTTGCTCCGAAATGCACTATTTTATTCCGAGTTACCTGGACGTCTTTCAAATCTCTAAAATATGAAAATTACTTGAAAACCTTTGTAAACGGAGTTAAAGCACATACAAAGAATATGAAAGTGATCAATAAGAATGGTCAAAAACTGGTGTTATCAACTCCCCCAGACTTAGATCTTTGTTTGTCCTCAAACAAAATAGAAATCTAAACTCGGAAAGAGGTTTTCAAAAATATAGGAACTAACAAAATTCTCAGTGACCGTCCTTCTAAACCATAACCAACATAATGCATCAATCCTGCTTAGTCTAGAAAATTCTCACCAAAGTACTACAACGCTAATCCACGGTATCCGTCATGCGAAAGTATAACCACATAGATCCTAACTTTCAGTCAACTAGCTCTGAACATTCATCAAAGATTGCGTGATTCTTACCAAAAATATTAGACAAGACAATCGATGCTAGGCATTTAAGGGCAATTTAGAGGTGAGGCTTACCGTATTTTCTTTGGAGGATAGAGTTGTTGGTACCCACAGTTTTCAGTCACTCCTTGCTCGCATAAGTGTTGCTGCAAAACTCCTTCTTCGTCGGGACTCTTCTCCCTTTGACAGAACTTTTATGTCGTTCCCCCGGACTTAGATTTTTCTCCGGGTATTGATTCGAACAGCTTCTTAGTTTTCACATATTGAAACATAGTTGCCTTGGTAAAAATATAGACTACTCTAAGACTCTTAGGCTTTTATTTCCTTTCCTTTCAGGTTTTTTTTTTTTTTTAGAAGGGGGAAAACGCCTTTAAACGAGAGCCTTAGAGAGTACGAAAATTATCAGCTACAAACAATTTCCAAGGTAACTTTTTTATCTTGATTTGTTGATACCACCACAACCGAATCTGTCTAGTCTCTCGTCTTTTCGAGTGACTGAAAAACTGTGTCGTTCCTCCCTCTCCGACGTTTTTGCACATATATGCACATAAGACAACGAGAGAGTTACATGAGGTTTGAATAAAGGTTAATTTTTGGGTGGGATACCGGCTAAAGATGAACCGGCCATCTAGGACAACAAAGAGTGGTTTGTCTCGCCTAAAACAATTGATAAGAAATTTACATATAGATTAAGTCCAAATAAAATGATCTAGTATATCCTGTCAGAAAGAATTTCTATGGCTCGAAATCCTCTAGGGATATCGCATTGAAAGCACTCTAGCTACCTCTAGCTACCGCCTAGTCTAGTACTAAACCACAAAACATCTAGCACGAGGAAATAGCGTAGAAGCACACTGGTCTATATCATCATAGATTTTGTTCTTATGTTCCTGAAAATTACTTAATAAAATACTACACGAGGTCTTAAAATTTAGCGAGAATTAAAAAGATCCAAAGAAAAAAAAAATAGATTACAAATGGATAAACATCCTCCCCCAGACTTAAATCACACTGTTCTCAGTGTGAAAAAGTTGGTGAAAGGATGGTAAAATCATTAAAATAAAAGATAAGGTGAAAGAGATCGATTAAACTGTGGTGGTGAAGTGCATGGCTAGGCGTCGCCTGAGCCATCTGTCTCGGAGTCGGGCGTGTTGCCATCAAACCGGTGGTACTCTTCGAGGAAACGCATCATGCGCATGTATCGTCTCTCTTGTCGTGCTATCTTCTTCTCCATGGCTGCGTATTCTGGTCAGTGTTCGTGAGACGAACACGCGGATGGTGCACGGGCCTGTTATTGTTGAAGTAGTCGAGCACGCTCTGCCTCGGCGTCTCGGTTGGCCTTGGCCACTAGGAACTGTCCAATCGTGTACGGTAGGCGTGGGGCTGTGATTTATGTGTTTTACCACTCAGTCAATTAAAACTAAAGCTCACACTACCGCAATCATTACGGTTGTCAATGCAGTACTTTAGGATCGAATCCACATAGACCACAGTTACACTACAATTCTCACAATTATGAAACTAAGCTAAGACAAGATTATATTTGGTTTTGCAAAGAGTACCGAACGCAATTTAAACGATGTAGATTCAATAAGGGAAAATGTTAGGTCATGGGTTTGTTCTTGGGAATCCAAAGATCACAAATCAGACAACTATTCATGGAATAATTAAACACAACTTTCAAACTCAAACATAAATATTAACCAATTCACTCTCGTGCTCATGGTTACTAAACCTAACAACCTAATCCACTCTCGTGCTCATAGAATTCTAGGTCAGCATTAAAGAGCCAGTTCAATATGTTCACGAATCGCCTTAGCATCAACTCTCGCTGGCTAAGGACAATTCACTCGCTTATGTTCTTTCTATGCAACCTAATCCACTCTCGTGCTCATAGGTTAAACTGTACCTTAATCCACTCTCGAGCTCATAGGGTAAGATGCACCCTAATGCATAGACCTAGCGGTTAGCTCAAGCCTAAGCAATAAACACAATAATAAGCGAAAACCACAAAAGATAAATCCCTATTTGTGTCTAATTCAATGATTTATGGATCCCTTCGAAACCCTAAACCTAACTATGGAACTACTCAGACATGGTAAAGGAGAACAATCAAGGAGATGAAAAACTCATAATATAAAAAGAGAGAAAGGGTTTAGAGTTCTTCTCAATAGATGCAGAGGTTCTTCTCCAAAGCTTACAATGATCAAGAGCAAAAAGTCTGAATAGAAAAAATAGAGCGTAGCCGTCAAAGAGGCTAAAATAGAGTATATATAGGTCCTAGGTCGAATTAGGTCGAAACATGCAGTTTCCGGGGTAAAACAGGAAATTCAGAAATTTCCTTTTTCTTCTCGCAGGCACGCATCGACCGATGCACTTCTTGCATCGGTCGATTCCAGTTTCTCGGGCAAGCCTGAACCGACCGATGCAAGTCGGTTCTCATTCCTCCGGTGGTGTTTGCATCGACCGATTCTGCCATTTTCTTCACGGTTCCATGCGTTTTTGCTCACGTAACTCCAATTTATTCCTTAGACGCCTTTTTACCTAAGATAACTAAATAAAGGACTAAAAGACTCTAAAAACGAACTTTGACTCGATAAAACATTTGAAAGGAATATTAAATGTGCGTTAGAAACCGACAAAACCAAGCATATCAATTCCCTTAAACTTAGTCTTTTGCTTGTCCTCGAGCAAACAGAAAACTAAGCACGACGAAAAAGTTTGAAAAACACGGAGACTCACACTTCCTTTAGAACTCTACGGTGATCATTTCCTTAGTAATCCACGTGTTGCAAACTAGCTCCGGATCGGACCACCATGTACTTCTCTGCAAGCATCACAACCTCCTAGATTCAACTCAATGTCCCACAGAATAATTCAAAGCTATCATCGCTGGGTCTCATCAAAGATCATAGTGCCAAGAACTTTCTAGACTCTTTCCCTTTCGATATAGTGACGAGACAACAACATAACCTTTGGTACTTTTCCCCTCCCCCAGACATATTCTTTTCTCATTCCTTTTCTGTAGGGTTAATGGCTGATAGAACGCGAGTATTGATGGTGTTTGCCACCGAATCTACGGTTCATTTTAGTGCCACCCTTTCATTCTAAGGTGTAGGCAAATAGTGGTATCTCTGGAAATTTTCCTAACCTCGCTTCCAACCTTAGTGTGATCATCTCTTTCGAAGTAAAATAACGGGATCGATGGAAATTTTCCTAACCCTTTACTCGAAAGAAAATCATTTCATATTTTCTGCTTTTTATTTTAAATAAGGGGAAGGAATACCAGAACTTTAACACGGGTTGTCTCGTCAGATACGAATGAGGAGTCAAGCTCTGAAGACACCAATCACGATGATGAGGTAAAAGGAAAAGCTCAGAAACTAGCTCAAGCTTTTTGAATTTTTTCAGAAACATGAATGCTTCTGATTAACTGGTCAGCCTTTAGATTTTTCATTAGTCTGATCTAAAACTAGCCCTGCAACAATGGTCACTTAGATGCAAAATCTCATAAAAGTTCAAAGGTTGTGATCATAATCTCCAACAAGTTTTGATTCAATAAAACATAATAACTGAAAAGAAAATATCAAAATGACTCAAAAGAGAAAACAAAAGAAAGAAAATAGCGTTAGTAATGATAAAGACCTTCCCCCAGACTTACTTCACACCATCTCGGTGTGAGAATAATTCCGAGAAAACGGCAAAACAAACTCAAGAAAAGTAAAACAAATGAAGGAAAAAAAAAAGAATGTACCGGTGGGTTGCCTGCCACCAAGCTCTTTTTTATAGTCATTAGCTTGACTTCAGTCTCAGATGTTAATCATGAGAATCAAAAGGTTGAGCCAATGCACATTTGGTCCTTCTCCTGTTAGGGCAAGAAACAAAATGTGCAACATGGCACGCAACCATCCATGGCAAAGAAACAAAACTTACATCAAGGAAGTTTACTACGAATCTAGCATATATCTTAGAATTTTCCTTGATGGTGAGATTCTCATGAGGATCAAATGCACTTGATGGAAAAATAAAGTCAACTTCAGGAACAAAGGAGTTTTTCATAAAATAGTCAACTTCATCTCCATCAATAAAACACAATATCCTCCTTCCTAGATTCCATCTGAACCTTAGGGTCATCTATCTCATTCAAGATCTTATCTTCATCAAGTACATCCCCTAGGTAAGATTTTTCAAGAAGAGATCTAGATTCCTCAGGCATGGAAAACTTAAACTCGAGATTATTAACATTCAAAGCACATAGATAATTAATATCAAAACATGCATACTTCATGGTAATCTCTAACAAGCTTTTCTACTCTTAAGGAACCTAGTCTTTGAGACTCACATATTAAATCATAGCATTCATCAATGAGCACATGACTATGCAAACTAGATCCTACATCTTCAATGCAAGACAAATGACTATCCTCATAATCATAGATTTCAAAGGTTGAGTCAAAAATACCTTCTAGTTGGCATGGTGGAATCCAATAAATTACCTCTTTAAGCGCATGAGCTACTATTATCTCGGACATTGTGAGCTCCATTCCCTCAAGTTTTGCCCGATGTGATAGGAGATTCAAACAAATCATAGCGGCTAGGTCACTCTTTTTCATCGTTGGGTTCTCTTAATGATGCTTATCTAACTCCACTTTTTATTCTGGTGTGAGTACACTTTCATCAAATGGTGGCTCCACGTATGGCTCATCTTGAATGTATTCATCAAATGTGTCATCCTCTTCTTGTGGCCAATTATTGTAGTCCATGGCCATCAACTATAAGAAAAAAAAAAGGAAGAAAAATAAAAAGTTAGTAAATCTTAGACTAAATTTCAAATTCAGAATTGAAGGTAACGCTATTGGTCCCCGGCAACGGCGCCAAATTAATTTATGTGTTTTACCACTCAGTCAATTAAAACTAAAGCTCACACTATCGCAATCATAACGGTTGTCAATGCAGTACTTTAGGATCGAATCCACAGAGACCACGGTTACACTACAATTCTCACAATTATGAAACTAAGCTAAGACAAGATTATATTTGGTTTTGAAAAGAGTAACAAACGCAATTTAAACGATGTAAATTCAATAAGGGAAAATGTTAGGTCAAGGGTTTGTTCTTGGGAATCCAGAGATCACAAATCAGACAACTATTTAGGGAATAATTAAACACAAGTTTCAAACTCAAACATAAATATTAACCAATCCACTCTCGTGCTCATGGTTATTAAACCTAACAACCTAATCCACTCTCGTGCTCATAGAATTCTAGGTCAGCATTAAAAAGCTGGTTCAATATGTTCATGAATCGCCTTAGCATCAACTCTCGCAGGCTAATGATGATTCGCTCGCTTATGTTCTTTCTATGCAACCTAATCCACTCTCGTGCTCATAGTTTAAACTGTAGCCTAATCCACTCTCGTGTTCATAGGGTAAGCTGCACCCTAGTTCATAAACCTAGCGGTTAGCTCAAGCCTAAGCAATAAATACAACAATAAGCGAAAACCACAAAAGATAAATCCTTATTTGTGTCTAATTCAATGAATCATGGATCCCTTCGAAACCCTAAACCTAACTATGGAACTACTCAGACATGGTATCGGAGAACAAGCAAGGAGATGAAAAACTCATAATATAAAAAGAGAGAAAGGGTTTAGAGTTCTTCTCAATAGATGAAGAGGTTCTTCTCCAAAGCTTACAATGATCAAGAGCAAAAATTCTGAATAGAAAAATAGAGCGTAGACGTCAAAGAGACTAAAAATAGAGTATATATAGGTCCTAGGTCGAATTAGGTCGAAACAGGCAGTTTCCGGGGTAAAACATGAAATTCAGAAATTTCCTTTTTCTTCTCGCAGGCACGCATCGACCGATGCACTTCTTGCATCGGTCGATTCCAGTTTCTCGGGCAAGCCTGAACCAATCGATGCACTCCTTGCATCCGTCGATTCGCATTCCTAGGGTGGTGTTTGCATCGGTCGATTCACTCCTTGCATCGAGCGATTCTGCTCTTTTCTTCACCGTTCCATGCGTTTTTGCCCACATAACTCTAATTTCTTCCTTAGACGCCTTTTTACCTGAGATAGCTAAATAAAGGACTAAAAAAATCTAAAAACGAACTTTGACTCAATATAACGTTTGAAAGGAATATTAAATGTGCGTTAGAAACCGACAAAAACCAAGCATACCATGCTGTAGGTATGTAGTCCATCTCCTCCGGTATCCATCTAGGTGCTGCTCCTTCTTGGAGTCTAGGGACATTGTTAGAAGGTAAGACTCACCAACATTAGTGCAATATTTGTAACCAAATCTATCGGGGTCGAGTGAAGCGCGAGAGATCGTGCGGTTTCGGGAGAATTGCATCAAGTCGCACCAGCTTCTTTGGAGTAGAACCTCGTTCGAGAAATTGAAGTGCACGGCTTGTAGAATTGATATGCTCAAATTAATACCCTAAAAGTACTAAGCAGTAGTTGCAGTATATGTAGGGGTCGAACACAAGGACTCACAGAGATCACACAATAGATTAAATAGATTCGAATTAAGCTAAACCAAAAGATGTAATTGAAAGCAATACGTAAATTAAACAAGTTGTAATTCGATTGGGAGAAAGATAGGTTCAGGGTATTTCTCAGGAAATCAATGAATGCAGATAAACTAACTAGTCAGGATTCAGATTTAGCGCGGTTCTTGAACTCAAATAACTAATATATAATTAACCAACTCTCGTTGCGAAAACTATCTAAATCTAAATCCTAAAGTCTAAATCAGCTTTTAAATCAGGTTTGGTTTGTTCACAAAACAACTAAATCAAATCTCTTTGCGAATAGTTATTTTGCTCACCTAAGGTTCTATCAGGTAATCAATCGCACTCTCGCGCCTAATCAATTATCCTAAGATCTATGTTCCAGATTCGTCAACCTAGAATTAGCTTTGAACACAACCTAAGGCGAAGAACTAATTCAGATGGTGAATCCTAATAAACTAATCAACCTAGCATTCAGAAAAAACCCTTATGAGAACCCTGAACCTAAAGTGGATCTACTCAGACATGAAAAACGAAAACAACATGATTGAATAGATCATCAAAGAAAAAAAATAAGAAACAGGAGTTTAGAGTTGTCTCTCCAAAAACCAGAGTAGAATCAAGAGTAATGAAAGCGTAATGTGTAAAAGTGGCTAAAAACCCTAAATATAATGTTAAAACACGTTCTGGGGCTTCTGGTAATTAATAAAGTCTTCTTGGCCAAGTTTCAGAGTCTTTAAGCTTGTAAAATCACGTTTTTCCGTCTGCAGTTGGTATCGGTCGATACTGGACTGGTGTCGGTCGGCACCAGTCGGTCGACACCAGTCCACTGCGCTCGCCAGACTGGACTGTCTTCACGAAAACTGGCATAACTTTCGATCGTACCGTTGGAATGGCCTCAAACCACTTCCAAATGAAAGCGATTCCATTGATCTATCTTGTGTCCAAGTTTGAGCTCAATTTATCAGTAGGAAGGCCTTCAACGGAAGCTAAACTTCTGAAGTCTGTGCATGACTCTGCTCTTTTTCTCCCAAAATGCTCCGGAATCCTCCAAAAACTCCAATTAAGCTCCAAACGTGCTAAAATCTGAAAAGACTCTAAAAAACTCCAAAATACTATAAAGACTCCATATATATGACATATATCATGGCTTAAAAGGGGTAAAAACTATGATATATCAAGAATCGCCGTGATGATGCTTCCGAAGGCGGTAGTAGTGTCCTCGGTTATGTGGTGGGCGCATCGTGTTTCACCTTCACCAAGTTCTTCGCGACGATACAAGCATAGCAAGCATAGCGCGTGTCATCGGTGAAAGGTAATTGAAGGGTGACACTCTCGAGAATATGGCGTGCGCTAAGAGCTTGTGTGTATAGCGGACAATGGGATGCGTGAGTAGGGCGGCTTTGGACTATCCGTTGTCGTAGACGACTTGTCCCATTATGCTCCATAGATCTTCATCGGGATTCTCCTCGTGGTGAATCTCATCTAGATAGTGAAGCTTCAAAGCTTCACAAAGTTCCAGGATCGTTAGAGCATAAGAATATCCACGAATTGTAAAAGTAAGTGTACTGTCGTTCGGTCTCGCATTAGAGCGTCTCTTGTAGCACATGGTGACGGTCGATAAGAATTCTTTGGTGAGATCTTTGTAGGTAGAGAGATTGAGCTCCATGAAAGGTCGAAGGTTAAGTGCGTTGAGATACCAAATCACGTCTTCTCTAATCCCGAGCATGTCGAGAGTCGAGTAATCTATTCGAGGTGTTGATTTAATAACCATCTTGTTGAGCTTCTCAAGGTAATTGATATTCGGGTCCATAGGTTTCCCGACATATCATACCTTTGGTCTTCGTTCCGGAGGTGATGTTGGTTCACGTGGAGGGGAAGGAGTTGAATAGAACTCGCCAGCATTTGTGTTGTCTTCCACGCTTGATGTGTCCGAGCCTCCTTGGCTCTCCTCGTGTTGAATAGAAAATGATCTCTGGGAAGCCTCTCCTACATATCCGCTCTTCTTAGAGCGCATTATGCGAGATCTCGGGTGGTCCATTTGTTCCTACAAAATAGAGAAACAACTCGGCAAAAGTATAAATATGGTTGTAATTGAATTGTTTCAATGCGCGAGGATAATAATCGAGTATCAAGAGACACATTCAATAAACAGACGAGAAACATTGAGCATAAATCAAACAAATCGAGACGATAAATTTCGGGTTTGTGACGTACTTGCATAAAAAAAATTTGAAGTATAGATTTTAAGTTCATCTTCATGCAATTTCAGTAGATTACCGTTTACTAATAATCAATATATCAAGACTCGTTCAAATTAATCAAAATTAATCTCCAAATTCGTTTTTAGTTAAGCTTGAAAATTTCAAGTTCCAAAAATCTTAAATTCATAATAATTAAGTGCTAAAACTGAAATTCTAATCATTCTAGAAGTTCAATCTAGAGTTCTCTAACAATTTCTATCAATCCTAGACATGAATCTAGTAAATTTAAGAAAAATCTTAGGGTCTGGCTCAATGAAAAAGTAGAGATTTAGGATCATACGTTGGTGGATTTGATGGGATGGAAGTGGAATTGAAATCTCCTTTGAAAAAGAGTGAGAATGGACCAAAGAACTTTTGAAAAAGCTTTTGAATTGAAAAAGGTGGTCTTGTTCAAAATCTCCAACTCTTTTGGAAGAGAAGAAGAAAGAGAGATTGAATCTTGAAATTCTCTTTTTGTCTTTGAAAATTTGTTTTTATTTAAAAAAAAGTTTTATGTTTTTCAAAAACTTTTGTGACTTACCTTAGCGTGACACGGGAATTAAACCGGGTTTGGTTTAATTTCGTGTCGGGAACACATTCGGGATTGCACGTTTTATGTCAGAAACGGTTCGGGAATGGTCGGGATTGGTTTTGGCTCGGAATTGGCTGGCCGCGGGTCGAGCATTTGCGACTGCGGCCAAGTGCTCCTTCGCCGCGTGACCGGACAATGCTGGCGCGGTCGATGGCCTCCTCGCCGTGGGTCGGACTGCTCCAGCCGTGGTCGAGTGGCCTTCGTCTCGGGTCGTTTTTTCCTTCGTTCCTTCGTCGTTTCACGATCTGTTTCGAACGTTGTCTTCATTTTTGTGTTTTCTGCTTTTTTTTGGGTTTTTTTTGTTTTTATATAAAGCCTGAAATCCTAAAAAGAAAAACGTCAATAGAAAAAGAAAGAAAAACTAAAAGAAAAAAACGTACCAAATGGGTTGCCTACCATCAAGCGCTTTTGGTTAAAGTCGTTAGCTCGACTTTTTGGTGATACTAGGCGTTAGCTGTAGATTTCTCGGGAACAAATGTTCCTTTGGCATCATCTTATTTATGACGTGTTTCGCCTCTCTTCGGTATCACCTTCTTCTGCTGAACCATTTCTTCCACTCGTTCTTCCTTGGTATCTCTTAAATCTGGTGGAATATTGATCTTAACTTTTGCAAATGGTTTAGAAGTGAATGGTGGACTTACCTTTGGGGGTTCCGTCTTAATCGACTCATCTTTCTCTTTTCCTTTAGGGAAAATTGAGTTTTTCATCTTATGTCCGTCCCTCGGGTTTGGAATTTCGTCCGGGATAGTAGGATAGAGCCTCTTTCGATCAACATTCAAGAAGACGGCTTGACGGATGCCGTGATCGCCATTAGGAGGAATCAGTGCATTAGCTTGAGCATCGTTCCTTGGTGCATCACGATCGACAGGAAGTTGTCGCCTCGGATTTTCAACATTTTGGTTTTGGTTGTGGTTTTCTTCGGGATCGAGATGTGGCTGGTCATTAGCACTATGGACAGCCTCTTGATCTTCTTCGTGATCTGAAATATCACGGTAATTCTCGTGATCGAGTTGATCACGGTTTGGTTGATTCTCCGGACGGTCGTTATTTGCCATCCTTAAAGTTCTTTTGAGTCTTCGGAGTTCTCTCTCGTGTATGTCGATATCGTCTAGTTGCGGTACGGTTTCTCTAGGGGATCTCCTAGTGTTCATGCACCTTAGAACCAAAGACAAAGATAAAGGAGAATGTCAAAAGAGCAACAAAGCGCTTGAAAATCAAAAGTGTCTAGAGCAGAAATTAGAATACGAAATCAAACAAGCAATACTATCCCCGGTGGCACCAGCGCCAAAAACTTGACACACCGGGATTTACCCAGCGTGTGGGTTTTACCCTTTACTAGGCCGCAAGTGTACGACACACACAGTAGTGTTTAGGGATCAAATCCACGGGGAGACGTTGTTCAATTTCTAACGAGTTCTACCTTATGTCTAGACGGGAAATATATGTTTATGGTTTTGTCACGTCGTAGCAAGAGAAATAAACTAATACCCTAACAGTACTAAAGCAGTAGTTGTAATATAGCTAGGGGTCGAACCACAAAGACTCACAGAGATGCACAATAGATTGTATAGTATCGAATTAAGCTAAGCCAAACAGATGTAATTGAAAGCAGTGCAGAAATTAAACGGGTTGTAATTCAATTGAGAAAATATAGGCCCAGGGTATTTCTCAGGAAATCAATGAATGCAGATAAACTAACTAGCAGGATTCAGATTTAGCGCAGTTCTTGAACTCAAATCACTAAGGTATAATTAACCAACTGTCGTTGCGAGAATTATCTAAATCTAAATCCTAGGAATTCCAAATCTCTTTGTGAATCCTAAATTCTAAATCAGCTTTAATATCAGGTTTGATATGTTCACAAATCAATTAAACCAAATCTCTTTGCGAATAATCAATTTGCTCACCTAAGTTCTATCAGGTAATTAATCGCACTGTCGTGCCTAATCAATTATCCTAAGATCTAAGTCCCAGATTCGTCAACCTAGAATTAGCTTTGAACACAACCTAAGCGAAGAACTAATTTAGATGGTGAATCCTAAACAGATTTTTATCCTTTGAACCGATAGGTCTACCACGCTTCAGGAGTGTTTTAGACTCTCGTGTATCATCTGCTTTTCCACGTTCATGTGGTATATCAATATGAGCACGAGTATTTGCAGTCGGTATATGGGATTTAGTTACCGTTTTAGTATCTCCAAATGCATCATGTAGCTGATTTGCTATGCTCTGCAAATGCATAATTCGTTGAACTTCTAGTTTCGACTGTTTAGTAGGAGGATCAAGGTGCAACAAGGTTGGAACACTCCATTTGATATCCTTCTCTACTTGTTTATTTTCTCCCCCTTGAACCGGGAATACTTTCTCATTAAAATTACAATCGGCAAAACGTGCCGTAAAGATGTCACCAGTCTGTGGTTCTAGGTATCGTATAATTGATGGAGAATCACATCCAATATATATTCCCAACCTTCTTTGTGATCCCATCTTTGTATATTGTGGTGGAGCTATTGGCACGTATACCGCACAACCAAAGATTCTTAGATGGGAAATATTTGGTTCTCTACCAAATGCTAATTGTAATGAGGAATACTTATGATACACACTTGGCCTCACTCGGATAAGTGCTTCTGCGTGCAAAATGGTATGTCCACATACAGAGGTTGGAAGTTTTGATCTCATGATCAATGCTCTTGCAATGAGTTGCAGACGTTTAATTAATGATTCACCCAAAATATTTTGTTCTTGAACATTCCGTAGCACATGTTCAACTTCAATCCCTGTTACCATACAATAATCATTGAATGCCTGGGAAGTGAATTCACCAGCGTTGTCTAGTCTAACTCTTTTAATGGGGTAATCAAAAAATTGTGCTTGTAGTTTGATTATGTGAGTTAGAAATCTCGCAAATGCAACATTTCGAGATGATAATATACAAACATGTGACCATCTGCTGGATGCGTCAATTAACATCATAAAATAGTGGAATGGTCCACATTGTGGATGTATTAGTCCACAAATATTGCCTTGAATTCGTTCAAGGAACTTTTGTGATTCCTTTATCAATTTTGGTTGGCGATGGCCTTATGATCAATTTTCCGAGAGAACATGCAACACATATCATTTTATTCCTCTGGTATATCTCTTGGATATTTAAGAAATGACCATGTGAGCTCTCTATGATTTTACGATCATTATGGTGCCTGGGTGACCGAGGCGATCATGCCATAATATGAAATCATCTTGATTTTGTTTTATCACGAGATGTGATTCTATTGCATATGTATAAATGTGACTTATTTATCAGAAGTTTTTCCAATATAAGTCTTTTGACTTATTTTTCAGAAGTTATATACATAAACTTTTTTTCCATTCTCAGTTGCAGACTGAGTTTCATATCCTTGGAGATATATGTCTTTGAAACTCAACAAATTCCTCTTAGAATTCGAAGAATAAAAAACATCATTTATGGAAAATTTTGTTCCATTAGGAAACATAAATTTTGTTCCATTAGACAATAATGTTTGTATCGGTTTCATATTTGAAAAATATTCTTTTTTCTTCAGAATAATGTGAGTGGTTCCACTATCTGATATGCAAATTTTTCGAGTTTTCTCCTTGGATATTATCTCATTTGCATTGTGATCGATTATATGTATTTCACATGAACATTAAATAAAGGGAAAGTAAAGAACGCTTAATAATTATATATTTAATGAAACAATATTTATTCATTAAAACTGAAATACATAATAATATTATTCGTTTAAAAATATAATACAAAATATTATACCTAGATGGATGATCGGGACATATTATAGAAGAAGACTAGAAAGAGAATACTTCTTGTTGAAGTTCTTAGATTGAAGTTTCAGGTCTGTTTTACATCGAACGAATGCGTTCGTATTTATAGAGAAAATTTATGATACTGTGCGTGACGGTTGGCTCCACACAAAATATATAAAATATTTATCATCATTTTTCTTTGACTTTTGTAACATTCCCCCTTGGAGACATGATATATCATGGTTTTTACCCCTTTTAGGCCATGATATAAGTCCGTTTTATAGAGTCTTTTTGCTATTTCGTAGTGTTTTAGAGTCCTTTACAGGTCTTAGCACGTTTAGAGTATAATTGGAGATATTGGAGTTTTCTGGAGCATTTTGGAGCAAAGCTGAAGTTCGTGTTGCTGAGTACCCGATTTCACGTCGAGCATCGATCGATACCCCCTGGTATCGATCGAAACTCATCGCAGCAGACACGACCCGCGACTTTAATGAAGAGTTGAAGAATTGCAACTTGGTCCAGAAGTCTTTAATAATTACAAGAAGCCCCAAAACGTGATTTAGGTTATATATAGGGATTTTACAGCCAGTTTGTTGGCTATGCTTTATTTTACCGTAGTTTGAGAGAGAACTTTGTGAGGAAGACAAGTCTTAAACTCCCTTCGTCCGAGAGAAGATTTCGAACCGTCTTGTTACTCTTTCTGATTTATTCAGTTATGTTGATTGTTTCATTCTCCATGTCTGAGTAGATCCACTTTAGGTTCAGGGTTCTCATAAGTGTTTTCTCTGAATGTTAGGTTATTTAGTTTATTAGGATTCACCATCTGAATTAGTTCTTCACCTTAGGTTGTGTTCAAAGCTAATTCTAGGTTGACGAATCTGGAACTTAGATCTTAGGATAATTGATTAGGCACGACAGTGCGATTAATTACCTGATAGAACCTTAGGTGAGCAAATTGATTATTCGCAAAGAGATTTGGTGTAATTGATTTGTGAACATATCAAACCTGATATTAAAGCTGATTTAGGCTTTAGGATTCGCAAAGAGATTTGGAATTCCTAGGATTTAGATTTAGATAATTCTCGCAACGACAGTTGGTTAATTATACTTTAGTGAATTGAGTTCAAGAATTGCGCTAAATCTGAATCCAGCTAGTTAGTAAATCTGCATTCATTGATTTCCTGAGAAATACCCTGAGCCTATCTTTCTTCCAATCGAATTACAACTCTTTTAATTTACGTTTGCTTTCAATTACATCTATTGGTTTAGCTTAATTCTCTTCTACATAATCTATTGTGTGTTTCTATGAGTCCTTGTGTTTGACCCCTAGCTATACTACAACAACTGCTTTAGTATCTAAATAGGGTATTAATTTGAGCATATCAAATTTGGCGCCGTTGTCGGGGATTCAATTCGCCATTAGATTACGTTGGAGAATTTCGACTAAGCTTGTCGGTATCGATCGATACTACCTAGTATCGGTCGACACTCGACACTGCTCTTTGTTGATATCGATCGACACCACTTGGTATCGATCGATACTCAACGTGTTTTTGTTACTTACGTGCTTTGCCTAGTGTGTTTCAGATGTGAGTTTGGAACGTACAAACAGGATAGCAAAGAAGCCAGCAGCGATGAACAACACGATGATTCTGATTCAGGATGCTGCTGGAGCTTTGAGAGACCAAAAGGGTCAGTTGTGCAACGAGAGAAGACAACGTCTGGATGGAGAGGGGAACATCATTCCACCTGCTCCTGTTGTCGCTGAGAATATCTCTGGGAACGCGAATGCAGGGAATGCTATAGCTGCTCGCGGTAGAACGATTGGTGAATACAACAGGCCTGATCAATTCTATGCCAATCGATCAGCGATTCGCCATCCTGCTTTTCAAAGGGATGACTTTGAGCTGAAACCTGCATACTTCACTCTTGTGGGTCAGCATCTCTTTCATTGTCTTTCTCGTGAACATCCCATGGACCACATTGAGAGATTCGAGGATTTGGTTACAAGCATCAAGAGCAATGGAGTATCCTACGACTACCTTTTCTGTAAGCTTTTCCCATACTCACTTGGTGGAGAAGCGACTTACTGGCTGAAGCAGTTACCTACTGAGTCGTTGACTACGATCTCTGCGACGAGACGACAGGTTCGTCCACCTGCTGATATCCCATCTCCTTCACGTCAGAGAGGACGTACACATGCTGCACCTCGTCCGCCTATTCCTGAGCCACAGTGGTCTGCGGACACGGATGTTGATATATCATGGTTTTAACCCTGTTTAGACCAATATATAAGTCCTTTTATAGAGTTTTTTCTAGTGTTTTGCAGTGTTTTAGAGTCTTTCACAGGTCATAGCACGTTTGGAGGATTATTGGAAGTATTTGAGCTTTCTGGAGCAGTTTGGAGCAGAGCTAAAGATCGTGTTGCTGAATACCTGTTTTCACGGCCAGTATCGATCGATACCCCCTAATGTCGATCGATACCCATAGCAGCAAGACAGACCCGCGAGTTTTCCAAGACTTGAAGAATTGCAAAAGTGCCCAGAAGTCTTTAATAATTACAAGAAGACCCCAAGTCGTGTTTTAGGTTATAAATAGGAGTTTTCAGCCATCTGCTTAGGCTATGCTTTATTTTACCAGAATTTAAGAGAGATTTTGGTGAGAGATACAAGTCTGATTTCCCTTCGTCCGAGATCAGATCTCAAACCTTGTTTATCTTTCTGATTTTATATAGAGTATTTTATTCAAACATGTTTATTAATTTAATCTCCATGTCTGAGTAGATCTCTTGTTAGGTTTGGGGATTCTCATTAGGGATTTCATTGAATGTTAGGTTGATTAGTTATTTAGGGTTCATAATCTGAATTAGTTCTTCACCTTAGGTTGTTCTCAAAGCTAATTCTAGATTGATCACCTAGAACTTAGATCTTAGGATAATTGATTAGGCACGACAGTGCAATTAATTACCTGATAGAACTAGGGTGAGCAAATTAATTATTCGCAAAGAAATTTGGTTTAATTGATTTGTGAACATATCAAACTTGAAATTAAGGCTGATTTATTCTTAGGGATTTGCAAAGAAATTTGGGATTCTTAAGTTTAGATTTAGATAGTTTTCGCAACGACAGTTGGTTAACTATGCATTAGTGATTTGAGTTCCAGAACCGTGCTTAACCTGAACCCTTATTAGTTAGTTTATTTGCATTCATTGATTTCCTGAGAAATATCCCTGAACCTATCTTTTTCCCATTGAATACAAATCGTTTACTGCTTCCTGTTTTCTGCTTAACCTGAATTGCTTAGCTTAGCTTGATTCTTATAATTTATTGAGTGATTTCTGTGGATCCTTGTGTTCGACCCCTAGCTAGACTACAACTACTGCTTTAGTACTGTTAGGGTATTAAATTGAGCATATCAATTTTGGCGCCGTTGCCGGGGATCCAATTTCACCATTAGATTGTAGCTGTCGAGTTTCGACTAAGCCCGTCAGTATCGATCGATACTACCTAGTATCGGTCGATTCCGAGGCGATTTTTCTTGTTGATATCGATCGATACCATCAGTATCGGTCGATACTTATCGTGAATTTGGTTACTAACGTTCTTGATCTTAGTGTTTCAGGTGCATGCCTGTTCGTGAAACCAGAAGAAACAAGAGCAGCCAGCTGGTCAATCTTTCGTTAGAGGGACTAGCACGTTTGGAGCGCACAAACAGAATGACGAAGCAGACATCAAGGATGAACAACCCTGTGGTTTTAAGAGCTGATGAAGCTGGTGTCTTGAGAGACCAACAGGGTCACGTGTGCAATGAAGGAGGGCAGCGACTTGATGAGGGTGGAAACATCATTGTCCCTGCTCCTGTTGCTGAGATTGTCGTGCCAGCTGGGCGCGCCAACGCTGAGAATGCTGCAGGTGATCGAGCTAGAACACTTGGCGAGCACAACAGACCTGATCAATTCTTTGCCAATCGAGCTGCGATTCGCATACCGACTTTTCAGAGGAATGACTTCGAGCTAAAGCCATCATATTATGCTCTTGTAAGTCAGAACCCATTCCATGGTCTACCTCATGAGCATCCCATGGATCACATCGAAAGGTTCGAGGACTTGGTCACTAGCATGAAGTATAATGGAGTGCCCAATGAGTTCCTGTTCTGCAAGCTCTTCCGGTACTCTCTTGGTGGGGATGCTGCTTATTGGCTGAAGCAGCTAGCTCCTGATTCACTTACTACATGGGATAAGACGAAGAACGCATTTCTGGTTAATTTCTATGATGATGCAAGATCCGAGGAGCTCAGGAACAAGATCTCTCAGTTCGCTCAGGGTCCGACAGAAGCATACAAGGCTTCATGGGTTCGTTTCAAGTCCTACCAAAGAGACTGTCCGCACCATGGGTTCACTCAGGTGCAGCTGCTGGGCACGTTCTACAGAGGGGTTGACTGGAGATACCAGATGGCAATGGATTCTGCAAGCAATGGGAACTTCTTCACCAGATACCCGGATGATGCTGTTGTGCTGATAGAGAACTTGGCGTCTAGTAATAGCACCAAGAACGCTGATTTCGAAAGGAAGAAGCGAGCAGGAGGAAAAGATGGATCGCAGATTGCTGACATGCAGGCCAAACTTGATTTCCTGGTTGGGAAGCAGAAGAAATCTGTGCACTTTGCTGATGAAGTAGCGAATGTGGAAGAAGAAGAAGTGGATGTTAACTACGTTGGTAGTTCTGGATTTCAGGGTCAA
>PKML01068496.1:425494-458005 GCA_002933935.1 Eutrema yunnanense | reverse complement strand
AATTGAGTCCCCGGCAACGGCGCCAAATTTGATATGCTCAAATTAATACCCTAACAGTACTAAACCAGTAGTTGTAATATAGCTAGGGGTCGAACCACAAAGACTCACAGAGATGCACAATAGATTGTATAGTATCGAATTAAGCTAAACCAAACAGATGTAATTGAAAGCAGTGCAGAAATTAAACGAGTTATAATTCAATTGGGAAAGTATAGGCCCAGGGTATTTCTCAGGAAATCAATGAATGCAGATAAACTAACTAGCAGGATTCAGATTTAGCGCAGTTCTTGAACTCAAATCACTAAGGTATAATTAACCAACTGTCGTTGCGAGAATTATCTAAATCTAAATCCTAGGAATTCCAAATCTCTTTGCGAATCCTAAAGTCTAAATCAGCTTTAATATCAGATTTGATATGTTCACAAATCAATTAAACCAAATCTCTTTGCGAATAATCAATTTGCTCACCTAGGTTCTATCAGGTTATTAATCGCACTGTCGTGCCTAATCAATTATCCTAAGATCTAAGTTCCAGATTCGTCAACCTAGAATTAGCTTTGAACACAACCTAAGCGAAGAACTAATTCAGATGGTGAATCCTAAACAGATAATCAACATAGCATTCAGAGAAAACCCTTATGAGAACCCTGAACCTAAAGTGGATCTACTCAGACATGGAGAAGGAAACAATCAACATGTTTGAATAAATCATCAATAAAATAGTAACAAGAGGTTTTGAGATCTGATCTCGGACGAAAGGAGATTCATACTTGTCTCTCTAAAACCAAAGTAAAATCAAACACAGAAATAAAGCATACAATAAAGCATGGCCTAAACAGGTGGCTGAAAACCTAATTTATAAGCTAAAACACGTTCTGGGCGATCTTGTAAATATCAAAGTCTTCTGGGCCAATTCTGCAATTCTTCAACTCTTCAACAAGTCGCGATCCTTCTGTTTTCTCGACGGGTATCGATCGATACCAGGCAGTATCGATCGATACTCATGTGATTTTGATGTCTCAGCTACACGGATCTCTGCTTCGCTCCAGAATATTCTAGAAAGCTCAAATATCTCCATTTAAGCTCCAAACGTGCTATGACCTGCAAAAGACTCTAAAACACTACAAAATACTAGAAAGACTCTATAAAATGGACTTATATCATGGCTTAAATAGGGTAAAAACCATGATATATCAAAAGGCTAAGTCTGGGGGAGTTGATATATCATGGTTTTTACCCCTTTTAGGCCATGATATAAGTCTGTTTTATAGAGTCTTTCTGCTATTTCGTAGTGTTTTAGAGTCCTTTACAGAAGTTTTGAGCATAATTGGAGATATTGGAGCTTTCTGGAGCAAATTTGGAGCAAAGCTGAAGTTCGTGTTGCTGAGTACCCGATTTCACGTCGAGCATCGATCGATACCCCCTGGTATCGATCGACACTCATTGCAGCAGACACGACTCGCGACTTTAATGAAGAGTTGGTCCAGAAGTCTTTAATAATTACAAGAAGCCCCAAAACGTGATTTAAGTTATATATAGGGATTTTATAGCCAGTTTGTTGGCTATGCTTTATTTTACCTTAGTTTGAGAGAGAACTTTGTGAGGAAGACAAGTCTGAAATTCCCTTCGTCCGAGAGAAGATTTTGAACCCTCTTGTTACTCTTTCTGATTTATTTGATGATTAATTCAGTTATGTTGATTGTTTCATTCTCCATGTCTGAGTAGATCCAGTTTAGGTTCAGGGTTCTCATAAGGGTTTTCTCTGAATGTTAGGTTGATTAGTTTATTAGGATTCACCATCTGAATTAGTTCTTCACCTTAGGTTGTGTTCAAAGCTAATTCTAGGTTGACGAATCTGGAACTTAGATCTTAGGATAATTGATTAGGCACGACAGTGCGATTAATTACCTGATAGAACCTTAGGTGAGCAAATTGATTATTCACAAAGAGATTTGGTTTAATTGATTTGTGAACACATCAAACATGATATTAAAGCTGATTTAGGCTTTAGGATTCGCAAAGAGATTTGGAATTCCTAGGATTTAGATTTAGATAATTCTCGCAACGACAGTTGGTTAATTATACTTTAGTGAATTGAGTTCAAGAACTGCGCTAAATCTGAATCCTGCTAGTTAGTAAATCTGCATTCATTGATTTCCTGAGAAATACCATGAGCCTATCTTTCTCCCAATCGAATTACAACTCTTTTAATTTACGTTTGCTTTCAATTACATCTATTGGTTTAGCTTAATTCTCTTCTATATAATCTATTGTGTGTTTCTGTGAGTCCATGTGTTCGACCCATAGCTATACTACAACAACTGCTTTAGAATCTAAATAGGGTATTAATTTGAGCATATCAAGACCAGTGTCACTATTGCCTCTTTGCGTTATGTTTTTGTTGCCTCGTTAAAAACCTTTCCAGGAAAACCTAGTAGAAAAAACCATATGAAGGTACAAAGAGTACAACCACGCAAGCTCCCCCTCGAATGTCCATGATGTCATCTTATAAGTCTCTTTGATGACGCATTCCAATGTTATGGACATGTTTCCTGAACATAGTGGTGGGTAATGATTTCGTGAAGAGATCCGCTGCATTTTCACATGATTGGATATATCCAGGGGCGCCTTAGGGGATAGGCATCATGGGCAAATGTCTAGTGTCCATTTTTGTTTGTACACTAAAAAAAAAATTTTGGGGCCCAATTTTTTATTTTTTGTCAGACAAGGGCCTAAAAAAAACAATTTCCCCCAAAAAAAATTTTTTGGCCATAGGCCCTCGGAAGTTGAGAATCGGGCCTAGATATATCTCACTTCAATTTATTTATTCTTCTCGAGTTCTTGAGTGTATGAGAAGAACTTTGGAGGGATATATTTGGTTCTATCACTTTTGATATATCCTTCCTTTGTTTGGGCAACACATGCAACGATATCTTCATATAAGATACTTGGCTTCGTATCTACGTGAATTCCACTGCTTGATAGGATGTGGTGACTAATTGATCTCAACCACACACATTCTCTACTTGCTTCATGGAGTGCGATGATTTCAGCATGATTTGAAGAAGTGGCCACAAGCGTCTGCTTCTGAGAACGCCAAGATATAGTAGTGCATTCTATCGTGAACACATACCCTGTTTTTTATCGGGCTTTATGTGGATCTGACAAATATCTTGCATCTGCAAAACCAACCATTTACCCTTTTGAATTTTTAGGATATAGCAAGCCTAAATCAATATTCCCTTGGAGATAACGAAATATATGTTTGATTCCATTCTAATGTCTTCGCGTAGGGGACAAACTGAATCTTACCAAAAGATTAACGGAAAATGATATATCAGGTCTTGTACAATTTTCCAAATACATAAGGGCTCCAATTGCACTTAGATATGGTATTTCATGACCAAATATCTCTTTATTTTTCTCATGTGGTTGAAATGGATCATGAAAGAGGCTGATAAATATTTTATATATTTTGTGTTGAGCGCCATCACGCACAGTAACATAAATTTTCTCTATAAATACGAACGCATTCATTCGATGTAAAACACACCTAAAACTTAATTCTAAGAACTTCAACAAGAAGTATTCTCTCTCTAGTCTTCTTCTATAATATGTCCTGACCATCCATCCGGGTATAATATTTTTGTCTTTATTAATATTTATCATAAATTATATTACTTTTTATATTAAATAGTGACCCGTTATCAGCACGATTCTCTTCATCTCTTTGTTTCATCTTTTTTTTTGAATGAATGTAATATTATATTCAAACTCAAAAAACATTTTTACAACGAATGTATGACTTTTGTCTGAGTTATTAGAGAGAATTTAAAACCAAATTATGATTCGAATCAAACGAGTTGATCTTCTTAGCTCAAGTACCAAACAGGGAGGAGCATGAGGTGCATCTGCGTGTGGTTCTTTCGAAGCTGCGGGAACAAAAGTTATTTGCTAAGTTGAGCAAGTGTAGCTTCTGGCAGCGGGAGATCGGTTTTCTGGGTCACATTATCTCTGCGGAGGGAGTATCTGTAGATCCGGAGAAGATTCAGGCCATTAGTACGTGACCGAGGCCGAGGAATGCCACTGAGATTCGGAGTTTTCTTGGGTTGGCAGGGTATTATCGGCGGTTCGTCAAGGGTTTTGCGAGTTTGGCCAAGCCTATGACAAAGCTGACGGGAAAGGATGCTCCTTCCGTGTGGTCCTCGGAGTGTGAGGAGAGTTTCGCGGAACTGAAGGCCATGTTGACTAGTACTCCAGTATTGGCGTTGCCAGTGTCGGGCGAGCCTTACGTGGTGTACACCGATGCGTCGGGTGTGGGCCTTGGTTGTGTGTTGATGCAGCGGGGGAAGGTTATTGCCTATGCTTCGCGGCAGCTGCGGAAGCATGAGGGCAACTACCCTACCCATGACCTGGAGATGGCTGCAGTGGTTTTCGCTTTGAAGATTTGGAGATCTTATCTTTATGGCGGAAAGGTGCAGGTGTTCACAGATCATAAGAGCCTGAAGTACATTTTCACTCAGCCTGAGTTGAATTTGAGGCAGAGGCGCTGGATGGAGTTAGTGGCCGATTATGATCTGGAGATAGCTTACCATCCTGGTAAGGCTAATCTGGTTGCGGATGCGTTGAGTCGGAAGCGGGTGGCTTTGGCTCGGGAACGCGAGGTTGAGTCTTTGGTGAGCGAGATTAGCACATTGCGCTTATGTGTTGTATCTCAGGAACCTTTGGGCTTAGAGGCGGCTAACCAGGCGGATCTTTTGAGCAGAGTTCGGTTGGCTCAGGGAAAAGATGAGGTTTTGGTTAGGGCTTAGAGAGCAGAGGGTTCTGAGTATCAGGTATCTGCGAACGGCACTATCCTTGTTAGTGGGAGGGTATGCGTACCTTTGGATGAGGATTTGCGGTGAGAGATCCTGAGTGAGGCTCATTCGAGTATGTTCTCGATTCATCCAGGAGCGACTAAGATGTATCGCGATCTCAAGCGCTACTATCATTGGGTCGGGATGAAGAAGGATGTGGCTAACTGGGTTGCGTCGTGCAACGTGTGCCAGTTAGTGAAGGCGGAGCACCAGGTCCCGAGTGGTTTGTTGCGGAGTTTACCCATTCCAGAGTGGAAGTGGGATATGATCACGATGGATTTCGTGGTGGGTTTACCAGTTTCTCGGACCAAGGATGCTATTTGGGTCATCGTTGATCGATTGACTAAGTGTGAGCGTTTTCTGGCCATTAAGAAGTCCGATGGGGCAGCAGTTTTGGCTAGGAGGTACGTGCAGGAGATTGTGAGACTGTATGGAGTACCAGTGAGTATTGTTTCGGACCGGGATCCTAAGTTCACATTGGAGTTCTGGAATGCGTTTCAGGCAGAGATGGGCACGAAAGTGCACTTGATCACGGCGTATCATCCTCAGACAGATGGGCAGTCAGAGAGGACCATCCAGACTCTGGAGGATTTGTTGAGGATGTGCGTGCTGGATTGGGGTGGTCACTGGGTGGATCACTTGAGCTTGGTAGAGTTTGCGTATAACAATAGCTACCAGGCGAGTATTGGGATGGCACCATATGAGGCTCTGTATGGGAGGCCATGTCGTACCACCTTGTGTTGGACACAAGTGGGGGAGAGGAGCACTTTGTGTGCGAGTTTTGTTCAGGAAACCACGGAGAAGATTCGGGTTTTGAAGCTGAACATGAAAGACGCCCAAGATCGGCAAAAGAGTTATGCCGATAGGAGGCGGAAAGAGCTTGTGTTTGAGGTGGGAGATAGTGTGTATCTCAAGATGGCTTTACTGAGAGGTCCGAACAGGTCCATTGTTGCGACTAAGTTGAGTCCGAGGTATATGGGGCCGTTCCGGATTGTAGAGCGTGTTGGACCGGTAGCGTATCGGTTGGAGTTACCCGCGGTTATGCAAGCATTTCATAAGGTTTTCCATGTGTCGATGCTGAAGAAGTGTTTACATAGGGGTAACGGGGTATTGGCTGAGATTCCGCCAGATCTCCAGCCCAATATGACCGTTGAGGCGAGACCTTTGAGAGTTCTCGAGCGGAGGGTCAAGGAGCTTCGTCGGAAGAAGATTCCGATGATGCGAGTTCTATGGGGCTGTGGCGGGGTGCAGGAGGAAACTTGGGAGCCAGAGGCTAGGATGGAAGCGAGGTTCCAGAAGTGGTTCCAGAAGCAAGCTGCGGCTTGAGTTCCATCGAGAGGTTCCAGTTTCGGTTATAGCTGTATGCTATGTGTGTTTCATTTTGTATTTCCGTTGTGTAGAACGATGTTACATTATGATGTGTAATAAGATGAGTATTTCTTATTACTGGTGACTTTGGGAGTCACGGTTTTGCATTGCGTTGGGGTAAGAGTGTTAATGCAAGAGAGTGATAAGATGGATGTTCTTATTGCTGTTGCGGGAGGTGCGATGACCGGGTTATTGGTTATGCACGGCAGATATTCCGGGTATGGAATATGAGTGATGCCGGTGTTTCCTTGCGAGGATTTACACGGATCACGGGAGGTAGTTCAGTCGAGATGCTTAGTGATATGTGACTTATTGCTCGTTGAGAGGATTGGTTCCTCTGGTGCCGATAGCTCGCAGGACCGTATGTCTTGAGAGTGTGAGTGGCGATGTACCCAAACTCGGGAGGTTTATAGCCTAGAGTGATACGTGATACCGTGGATTCGTAAGGAGTATGTCCTAGACGTAGGATATATTCCCTAGAATTGAGTGGTATGGGGTATTGAGACTCTTTCAGGTTATATTATCGGGGGGAGTGGTACGGCAGATACCCAGAACTCGGAGATGCTGCGATGTCTTGGGTGATGTGGTTTGGTTGATACCTTGTGAGGTATGGTGGATATCCTGCGGGATATGGCTGACGCTCAGAACTCGGAGATGCTGCGGTGTCTTGAGTGATGGGGTTGGCGTGTGTTTGAGCAATAAGAACATATGATGCTGCGGTGTCATAAGCATAGGAACTGAGTGGGAAACCTCGGAGGTTGGTTTTGGACCTCGTGTGAGTGTTGAGATGGCCGAGTTGGCCAAGGTTTTTGTAATCGTTGCGACGATTAAGGTTCATTGGAGATTAACGTATCATTGGAGATGAACGGTAACGAAGATTCGAGGTCGAATCTAAGTTAGTGGGGGAGAATTGTAGCGCCCGTGTTCCGGAAGAATTGATTATTGAGGGAAAATAATTAATTCTGGTTGTTCCGGGGGTGGTATCGATCGATACCGGCCTGTATCGATCGACACCAGCCGGGTTTTTCTCCTGGTTGTCTTCTTCTCTTATCTTCTTTCGAGTATAAAAAGCGTATCCTTGGAGGATAAGACCATAGTTGGTCGAGAAAGAGAGAAAGAAAGAGAGAGAGAGAGAAGGAGAAAGAGGGAGAGAAGAAAAGCTTTGTTAAGCTTGGATCTTGCGAGATCAAGAGAGTTTGAGCTTAGGAGAAGCTCGAAGGAGGGGTTGGACGAGATTGGTTTTGGGCGTGAGCTTGTGAGAAGAGAGGGAGATCTTCTTGAGCTCGGGAGGTCGTTTTAGAGCTCGATCCATCGTGTTTAAGGTGAGTTGTGACCAAAGGTTAGCAAGTGAGCTTGCGTGGTGCCTTGTTAAAGCTTGGTTGATGCTTTTGTGGCTTGTATGGCGATTCCTGTGTTTAGGTCTCGTGAGTATCCACCGATACCAGGTGGGTGTCGATCGATACTAGACCATTGGCGGTGGTCTCGTGTTGTGTGGTTGTATCGATCGATACCAGGTGTGGTGTTGGGAATCGATCGATACCAGTCCCTTGTCGGGAGTTGTGTGTTGTTTGGGCATCGATCGACACTATGGGAGTATCGATCGATACCAGTTGTGGCTTTGTGTTGAAAGTTTTAATTGTGGTGAATTAATTCTTGATGATTGTTGATTGTGCTTATTGGTAGCCTGTTGTTGGGATGATCAATCTCACTCAGCATTTGGTGAGCCAAATGTTGATGCATCACTTGTGTCGATGCATGTAAAGATAAGGCGTGATTGTGGAATCAAGGCGGTGAAGAGGGGATGATTAGGACCCGGGGCTTGCTTTTGTTGTTTGGGTATCGATCGACACTAGGGGAGTATCGATCGATACCAGTTGTTGTTATTGTTGTTATAAACCGTTAGCTTGTGTAAGCTGTAGTACATGTGTTGTACTGTTTGTTGTGTAATAATTAATGTATAATTATTATGATTGTTTAATTATATGCAAAAAAAAAAAATGCGGTCCTCTCAAAAGCAGTTGTAATAGTATAACAAGGGGTCGAACACAAGGACTCACAGAAGAGAATATATTATATAGAAGAGAATTAAGCTAAACCAATATATGTAATTGAAAGCAAAACGTAAATTAAAAGAGTTGTAATTCGATGGAGGAAAATATAGGCCCATGATATTTCTCAGGAAATCAATGAATGCAGATAAACTAACTAGCAGGATTCAGATTTAGCGCAGTTCTTGAACTCAAATCACTAAGGTATAATTAACCAACTGTCGTTGCGAGAATTATCTAAATCTAAATCTTAGGAATTCTAAATCTCTTTGCGAATCCTAAAGACTAAATTAGCTTTAATATCAGGTTTGATATGTTCACAAATCAATTAAACCAAATCTCTTTGCGAATAATCAATTTTCTCACCTAAGATTCTATCAGGTAATTAATCGCACTGTCGTACCTAATGAATTATCCTAAGATTTAAGTTCCACATTCGTCAACCTAGAATTAGCTTTGAACACAACCTAAGCAAAGAACTAATTCAGATAGTGAACTCAGCTACACGAACTTCTGCTCCAAAAAGCTCCAGAAAGCTCCAATATCTCCAATTATGCTCCAAACGTGCTAAAACCTGTAAAAGACTCTAAAAGACTCTATAATAGAATAACGACTCTATAAAACGGACTTATATCATGGCCTAAAAGGGGTAAAAACCATGATATATCAATAATCTCCAAAGAAAATCAAAGGCTTATTTTGAGTTATAGAAGAATTTTGATGAACCCGGATATCGCTCCATAGTTCTCGGCGCTCTTCCACAAAATTAGAAGCATAGATAAAATAGCAAAATAACTCGTCTTCTCTATCTTCCATCTTCACAGAACAGGTGATCATCTGCCCACTCTTGAAAAACAAACTTAGTCGTACTCCTGGATTCCAAGCAACCCAAATACGTCCAAGACGATTGAATTCATAATTCGTAATTACCGACCAGTCTTTGAATATTGATGACACAATTCTACTTGCTTTGCCTTCCTTTACCCTTGTCTCCAATAAAGCTCCAAATTGGAAATCCTTACTCTGCACTCAAGTCCTTATTATGGAATGTTTTGTTGATTTTTTAAGCTTCGTACATTCCAAAAGAAACCCCATATAATTACGTTTATTTTCTTTGGAGCTCGTCTACTCGAAGTACCAAGGTTTTTCTCCTTAGCATTTAGAGTGGTTGAATCATCAAAGTTTTGATTCGAAGCCCGAGGAAATGGTGGATGAGGAAGAGTCCCAGCTTCGTCTTGCTTACTCATCTTCTTTGTTTTTGTTGTATCGATTATGGCAACTAAGTCATAGGTGGGTAAAATCCGAAATGGAGCTTGGAGACTTTCTTTTATTAAACCTTAAAACTCAACGATTACAAGGGTTAGGTCGTCGAGATGACGTGTTCGTTGATAGTTCATAGGTGGGAGCTCGTAGGTGGAAGATCGTAGGTGGGAGCTCGTAGGTGGGAGCTCGTAGGTGGGAGCTCGTAGGTGGGCGCTCGTAGGTGGGAGATTGAGGTGGGAGCTCGTAGGTGGTAGATTGAAGTGGGAGCTCGTAGATGGGAGCTCGTAGATGGATTCGACGACCTGCCTTGGTAAAGACCTATTTTGGTGACGACGACATACTTTGGCGATGATCTGCCTTGGCAACGGCCTACATTTTCAACGACCTGCATATTAGTGGCGATCTGCCTTGAGAACGACCTACTTTGGCGATGATCTGCGTTGTCAACGACCTGCGCCTTAGTGGCGATATGCCTTGACAACGATCTATAGTGACGACCTGTGTTGACAACGACCTACTTTGGTGATGATCTGCGGTGGCATTGACCTACTTTGTCAATGACGTGCTTTGTCAACGACGTGCTTTGTCAACGACCTGCGCCTTAGTGGCGATCTGGCGCCCCCTCCTCCTCTCTGGTCCTCTGGTGGGATCATCTATTTATAGAGAATTTTGTTGGGATTTGTGGGCTTTTTTTATTGGTAAATGAGCCGGTTTCGATTCATGTTGGGCTAAGAGTGGGGTGCTAAACTCACCTCTAACAGTTAGTCCCCCCCCCCCCAGTTCGTCGAAGGAGAGTTATTCGAGTTCGGCGAATTTTAAGAAAAAATCATTAGCTCGGCGTGAATCAAGATCGACCAGATTGGACACATGCGTGATCGTTGAGCACTCTAACTGCGAGATCGTTGAGTAGACTAACTGTGAGATCGTTGAACAGACTAACTGCGAGATCGTTGAGAAGCCTAAATGCTAGATCGTTGAGCACCCTAACTACGATATCGTTTGAGCAGACTTAGTGCGAGATCATTGAGCAGACTAACTGTGAGATAAGTGAGAAGCCTAACTGCGAGATCGTTGAGCAAACTAACTACGAGATCATTTGAGAAAACTAACTCGAGATCGTTGAACAGACTAATTGCGAGATCGTTGAGAAGCCTAACTGCGTGATCGTTGAGCAGCCTAAATGTGAGATCGTTTGAGCAGGCTAACTGCGAGATCGTTGAGCAGACTAACTGCGAGATCATTGGAGCAGCCTAACTGCGAGATCATTGAGCATATTAACAGCGAGATCATTGAGAAGCCTAAATGCGAGATCATTGGAGCAAACTAACTGCGAGATCTTTGAGCAGCCTAACTGCGAGATCGTTGAGCAGCCTAACTGCGAGATAGTTGAGAAAACTAACTGCGAGATAATAGTGCAGCCTAACTACGAGATCATTGAGAAGACTAACTACAAGATCGTTGAGCATCCTAACTGCGAGATCGTTGAGCAGACTAACTGCGAGATCGTTGAGCAGACTAACTGCGAGATCGTTGAGAAGCCTAACTGTGAGATCATTGATGAGCAGCCTAACTGCGAGATCGTTGAGCAGTAGCCTACCTGCGAGTAAGGACTTAGTTATGTTAGGTGTGAGGCTAAGCTCGGCTTTCTTTGCTATTAGGTGTATTCTTAGCTCGGGCCACCTATTTTAGAATATGCGAGACTAGACTCGATATTTAAACTATAGGTGTGAGGCTATGCTCGGCTTATCCTGTAAGATGCGAGTCTGGGCTTGGCTCCTATGCTAGTAGATGCGAATCTTAGCTCGGTCCACCTGTTAGCTTCTTAGATCGGGTAGGTATATGCGAAGATGTATTCGGCGTTTTTATTCGGCCGATCTAATACTTGTGGCGGGACTAGGCCCGACTTTCGATGTGGGTTATTTCACCACTACATCCATGAAGAATGCGTTTTAAATCGAACACCTAATCAGGGCGTCGATGTGGGAGACTGGGTTCGACTTTGATACCTTTTTTCTTAGGTGCGAGGCTAGGCTCATGTTATCCTGTTTTTTTTGTTTTGTGCGAGATGAGCTCAAATTATTTTTTCTTAGGTGCAAGGCCAGGCTTGGACCACCTGTTGGAATGTGCGAGATTGGGCTCGGTTTTTTTTTTTTTTTGTGCGAGATGAGCTCAGCTTATTTTTTCCTTAGGTGCGAGACTAGGCTCACACCACCTGTTGGAATGTACGAGACTAGGCTTGGCATTTTTTTTTTTTTTTTTTTTTTGAAGCTCGGTGAGCTATCTGCTAGATAGAAGAACTTACTGGGCTGGGTGATATACTCATACATTGCACGTTTTAGCATGCATTTCACTTAGTGTTATGTGTCATTTACATTGCATAATCATGGTTTTGTCTTACATTAAGGTCTCATTTAGAGATTATGACATTTGCATTAGGTCTAGTAAGTTTTTGCATATTTTGGAGTATTTTCTAGGCAATTGGAGGCAATTGGGCATATTTGGAGAGTTGGACCTAAGTGATGTGCAAAGTCCATCTGAGACCACGGAAAGATGTGGCCGGATGGAGGCCCTACGATCTGAATCAGCTTTGACGACCTTCATAGAAGTTGTCGAGGAGTGAGTTACCTGTCCAAGGAAGTTTAAATCAAGTCATTCGCACATCTGGTTAGGAAGTTACCGCGGATTTACTAAAGACATCCCTGCCTGGCCGAGAAGCTCCAACACACCCGGTACTAAAGACCCTCGGACTCAGCCTTACCTCCTCATGCACTGGCCAGGGACAAGACCACGCACACACCCGGTGATACTTGAAGACTCGGGCAGGGACATTCCCGGACACATACACCGGCCATGATCCAACCGGTGTTGCACCTATCATCGAAGACTGTAGCACCAGCCAAAGACACCACGCATGCACCGGCCAGGTGCAAGCATACAGAACACGACCACACCGGCCAAGACACAGCCGGTGAAAAGACCCGATGCCAGACCTTCACTTGACCAGGGGAAATACCGGTCTCCCACACCGTCCCAACTTCGCCCGGTGTGGAAGCTCTCGTCGAAGCCAGCCGAAGTGTCTGAAAGATCAGGCTGGACGAAGGACCTACGCTCTGATTAAGCTTCGAAAGTCTTCATAGAAGTTGTAGGTAATTGAGTTAGCGGTCTTCTGGAAGTTGTTTCAAGTCGTTCAGATATATGGTTTGAGAGATACATTGGATTTAGCAGAGATATATCTAACTGGTGCCCAAACGAGTTACACTCAAAAATGCAAAACCTCTCACACCGGCCACATGCACCGGCCCCAACCTGACCGGTGTTATAAAATCGACCAGAAATTGACCGGGTCAATACCCGATTTATCTAGGGTTGACCCGGTCGGACCCACTAAGAAAAACACCTTTTTATAAGCCTAGGATCTCATTTTTAGATCTATCTCATTTTTGATGATTTTCCCCATTTTTCTCTCCCTTTTCTCTCTAGAACAAGACTAGTGTTCTTGGAATTTTTCCCAATCTCATCCTTCTATCTCTTTTCTATCTTGATTATTCAACATTCATCTATGGATTCAAGCCCTATCTCCTTCGATTTTGGCTTGGTTCTAATGGGTCTTGAGTAGTATTTTAGTATCCAGAGATGGGGTAGATTAGGGTGATCCAAAGCTTGATTTGTGATGTCCTAGGGTAGATTATCTCATATCTCTTCTTGAATAGTGTCCTTAATGCTAGATTTAGCTTGAGAAAGTAGATCTAGATCATAAGACATTTCATGCACACCAAGTGTTTGATGAAATGCCCTGATGAACTATTCAAGAGATTTATGCTCCTAGCCTATGATGATAGTTGTCTAGGGTGTATTTTTGATTGATCTTGTTTATATACTCTTAATGCTTGCTAATCAATGATTCACAAATGAAAATTTGCTAATGAATTAGTAATTAGTATAGTGATTAGTTGCTTGAAAGAGAATTAGTCAAGATTAGAGTCTTATGCCTAGGGATTAGCTTGTAAGAGTGTTTTGACATCATGAATTAGACTTGTGTCACCTTATTTCAGTAACCATGTCTTTGGATTCGCTTTTGTTCATTGAATTGCATCTAGTTTATGTTGCTTTTGCTTGTTTTGAATTGGAAACTTAATTACAAAAACCCCACTTTGATTGCTTAACTCCTTTAGTTGTATGCATTCGTTGTGCTTGAAATTCTACCCTTGGATTCGATCCTCTTATGGTCAATAGGCATTTTGAGTAATTGATATAGGCAAAAACCTTGTATCAATTTGGCGCCCTTGCCAATTGGGTTAAGCTTTCAACATTAGGATTTTACTTCTTTTTGAGATTAACCCTTTTTCTTATCTTTTGTTTACTAATATCTCTCTCAAGCTCTCTCTTGTAGGTACATGAACACAAGATCTAGTGATGTACACAACCTTATTGAGCCAATCGACAACATACACCTCTTGAACCGTGGAGTTAGAGAAAGGAGAGAAAGAAGACGTTCTCAACACATAGAGAGTTTGGGTATGCACCGTGAAGATGAACATCCGTTGGATCACCATGAAAACGTGGACCAACACCAAGAACATGGCCATGATGGTAATGGAAACCATCAAGGAGGAAATGGTGGTAATGGAAACCACCACCCACCCGCCCATAATGCTAGAGCTCCAAACCACTTTGCTAGAGCTCAAAACGTTGTTGGAGCGGGTGATGCAGCCAATGCTCATGTCAATCGCCAAGGGATTCATGCACCACCGGTTGAGTGCAATGACTTTGAGGTCAAAGCTCGCTTCATCAACATGGTGCAAAGCAACAAATTTCATGGCTTGGCAGTAGAAGATCATCTTGCTCATTTGGATCACTTTGACCGGATTTGTGGCTTGACAAAGATGAATGGAGTCTCGGAGGATAACTTCAAGCTAAGGTTGTTCCCATTCTCTCTTGGAGACAAAGCAAGGCAATGGGAAAAGAACCTACCCCAAGGTTCCATCACTTCTTCGAATCAATGCAAAACCACCTTCCTTGCCAAGTTCTTCTCCCACTCAAGGACGGCCAAGCTAAGAAATGAGATCTCAAGCTTCACTCAAAGAGCAAATGAGAGCTTAAACGAAGCATGGGAGCGGTTTAGGAGCTATACATCGCAATGCCCTCATCATGGATTTTCGGATGCTTCTCTCTTAAGCACTCTATACCGTGGAGCATTGCCCAAAATCCGTATGTTGCTTGACACTGCTTCAAATGGAAATTTCTTAGCCAAGGAAGTGAATGAGGCGATGGAGTTGGTAGAGAACCTTGCATTGAGTGATGGAACTTATGGCGATGACTATGATCGGTCTACAAGAAGCACAAGTGATTTTGAGGAACAACAACGAACCAAAGCTATGAGCACAAGTGATTTTGAGGAACAACAACGAACCAAAGCTATGAAGGCTCTAAGTGAGAAATTGGATAAGCAAGCCATGATGATCGACAAGCTCCTCAATACTTTCACTAAACCGGTTCACTGCGTTGGCGAAGAAATGGTGGATTTGAGCAACCAAGAAGAAGCGATTATGTTGGGAACAATGGTGGCTACCAAAGAGGTTTCAACAACAACTATGACAACCAAGGCCAAGCCCCACTTAATCACCAACAAAGCTATGCTCCCAAAAACAACTTCCAAACGAACCAAAGTGGTTTTCAACAAAGCTTTGTCTCACAATCTCAAGGCAACAACTCCATGCCTCAATAACTTGATGTGAAAAACGTTCTTCAACAACTTCTTCAAGGCCAAGAAAGTGGAGCATTGGATATAAGCAAGAAGATAGAGGAAATCAATACCAAGGTAGCTTGCTCATACAATGATCTCCACATGAAGCTTGAGGCATTGAGTTCCAAAGTGCAAGAAATGGAGACCAAGGGCAACAATGGAGACAAAGTACAACAAAGCTCTTCATATGGGAAAGCAACAAAGGAGTATTGCAATGCCATCTTCTCAAAGGTATCACGTCCCATTGAAGAACATGAAGCCGCCACTAAGGAGATTGAGCTTCTACTCTATGGATCACAAACCGTTTCACATCCCCCTAGAGAAGCTCTCTTGAAGCTCAATGAGGACATTGAGGAACAAGGTGGGGGAGTGACCTTTGAGAAAGATGACGACGTGACCATGGTTCAAGAACCAAAGGGTAGTGTTGCTTGCATTGATTCACCAAGTACAACTAGGATCGAGCCTAAGTCTCTCCCCAAGCTTGGTAATCCCGGTAAATTCTCTATAGCTTGCTCTCTTGGAGATTTGGAGATTGAGGACGCTTTGTGTAACTCCGGGTCAAGTGTGATTGTAATATCCCATGAGATTTTTAAGAGTCTAGGTATAAGAACCCTCGCCTATCATCCATCACCTATCACCTTTGGAGACGCTTCTTCAAAGAAGCCACTTGGTCTCCTCGAAGACTATCCACTCAAGGTTGGGAATTGCATATTACCAACGGACTTTGTGGTCATGGAAATGAAGAAGACAACCAAGCTTCCACTACTCCTTGGAACTCCATTCTTACTCACTACCGGTGCTAGAATGGATTTCAAAGAGCAAATGGTAGTTCTCTTGAATGTGGATGATAAGGTGTACTACTCAATGAGGCCTTCTTCCAATAAACTTTGTAGCACAATCACCATAAAGGATGATGAGTTTCGAGAAGAAGAAGTGAGGTATGTGGGTAGATGTGATATGGTTGAAGAAGCTCCACCCCCAAAGGTTTATGAAGAGGAAGAGAAGTCTCTTGAGAGAAAACATTTGGGTTATGGTAATGACAAGGAAGCTTCGGAAGTTGACATGATCACTTGTTTGGAACCGCTCCCTCCCACCACAATGGAGAATGACATTGAGGGTAGTAAGGGTGCAAAGAAGAAGACAAAAGCCAAGGCTAAAATGGGAAATGGATCAAGCACGCTTCATGGGTTTAGGTCCGAGCAAAGCTAACCTTCTATGATGACTCTCACTCCATGGAAACACAAGGATGGAGTGATCGAGTACAAGATCAAATGCAAAGGTCGACCCAAGCTCTTTGCCTCGGTCAAAGCAATCGTCACACCCGAGCTCAAAGCAAAAGGAGAAGCCGGTCTTGAAGAGGTAATGAGCAAGGTGCTCAAGCTCGAGCTCAAAGATCCGCCTTGGAGTGCTCACACTCCCCTCTCACCCGCCTCAAGCTCCATATTTCTATCAATCTCATCCTTCTATCTCTTTTCTATCTTGATTATTCAACATTCATCTATGGATTCAAGCCATATCTCCTTCGATTTTGGCTTGGTTCTAATGGGTCTTGAGTAGTCTTTTAGGATCGAGAGATGGGGTAGATTAGGGTGATCCAAAGCTTGATTTGTGATGTCCTAGGGTAGATTATCTCAGATCCCTTCTTGAATAGTATCCTTAATGCTATATCTAGCTTGAGAAAGTAGATCTAGATCATAAGGTATTTCATGCACACCAAGTGTTTGATGAAATGACATGATGAACTATTCAAGAAATTTATGCTCCTAGCCTATGATGATAGTTGTCTAGGGTGCATTTTTGGTTGATCTTATTTATATACTCTTAATGCTTGCTAATCAATGATTCACAAATGAAAGTTTGCTAATGAATTAGTGATTAGCATAGTGATTAGTTGCTTGAAAGAGAATTAGTCAAGATTAGGGTCTTATGCCTAGGGATTAGCTTGTAGGAGTGTTTGGACATCATGAATTAGACTTCGATCACCTTATTTCAATAACCCCATCTTTGGATTCGCTTTTGTTCATTGAATTGCACCTAGTTTAGGTTGCTTTTGCTTGTTTTGAATTGGAAACTTAATTACAAAAACCCCACTTTGATTGCTTAACTCCTTTAGTTGTATGCATTCTTTGTGATTGAAACTCTACCCTTGGATTCGATTCTCTTATGCTGAATAAGCATTTTGAGTAATTGATATAGGCAAAAACCTTGTATCACTGGGAAATGAGGAAAACGACCTGAGAGAGTGGTCCTATCATCGCCGAGCTGCTTTTTGCGTTGAGAAATGTCTTTGAGCCCCACGGTGTGCGCCAATTGTTGTATCGATTATGGCAACTAATTCATAGGTGGGTAAAATCCGAAATGGAGCTCGAAGATTTTTGTTTATTAAAGCTTTAAACTCATCGATTAAAAGGGTTAGGTCGCCGTGATGACGAGCTCGTTGAGAGTTCGTAGGTGGGAGCTCGTGATATATCATGGTTTTTACCCTGTTTAGACCATGATATAAGTCCTTTTCATAGAGTCTTTCTATTGTTTTGTAGTCTTTTAGAGTCTTTTACAGGTCATAGCACATTTGGAGGATTATTGGAGTTATTGGAACTGATTGGAGCAGTTTGGAGCAGAAGCAGAAATTGTGTCGCCAAGAACCTGATTCCACGACAGGCATCGATCGATACCACCTTGGTATCGATCGATACTCGACGAGGCAGACACGACATCGCGACTTAATGAAGAGTTGAAGAATTGCAATTTGGTCCAGAAGTTTCTGATAATTACAAGAAGACCCCAGATCGTGTTTTTAGGTTATAAATAGGATTTTACAGCCATTGTTTAGGCTATGCTTTATTTTGCTTTAGTTTAAGAGAGATTTTGGTGAGAGACAAGTCTGGTTTCCCTTCGTCCGAGATCAGATCTCAAAACCTTGTTTCTCTTTCTGATTTTATACAAGAGTATTTATTCAAACATGTTTATTGATTTAATATTCATGTCTGAGTAGATCACCTGTTAGGTTTAGGGTTTTCTCATAGGGATTTCTTTGAATGCTAGGTTGATTTTCTGTTAGGATTCATTATCTGATTAGTTCTTCACCTTAGGTTGTTCTCAATGCTAATTCTAGATTAATCACCTAGAACTTAGATCTTAGGATAATTGATTAGGCACGAGAGTGCGATTAATTACCTGATAGAACTTAGGTGAGCAAATTAATTATTCGCAAAGAGATTTGGTTTAATCAATTTGTGAACATATCAAACTTGAACTTTAAAGCTGATTTAGAATTTAGGATTCGCAAAGAGATTTGGAATTCCTAGGATCTAGATTTAGATAGTTTTCGCAACGAGAGTTGGTTAATTATATTTTGGTGATTTGAGTTCTAGAACAGTGCTTAATCCGAATCCTGTTAGTTAATTTAGCTGCATTCATTGATCTCCTGAGAAATACCCTAAGCCTACGTCTCCCCAATTGAATTTACAAACGTTTTACTTGCAATCCTGTTTTCAATTACATCATCTGGTTTAGCTTGTTTCTGATCTATAGAATTTATTGTGTGATTCTTGAGTTCTTGTGTTCGACCCCTTGATTTACTGCAGCAACTGCTTTAGTACTTTTTAGGGTATTAAATTGAGCGTATCAGCTCGTAGGTGGGAGCTCGTAGGTGGAAGATCGTAGGTGGGAGCTCGTAGGTGGGAGATTGAAGTTGGAGCTCGTAGATGGATTCGACGACCTACTTTGGCGACGACCTGCCTTGGCAAAGACCAATTTTGGTGACGACCTGCGTTGACGGCGACCTACTTTGGCGACGATCTGCCTTGACAACGACCTACTTTGTCAACGAACTGCGCCTTAGTGGCGATCTGCCTTGACAACGACCTACTTTGGCGATGATATGCGTTGTCAACGACCTGCGCCTTAGTGGCGATCTGCCTTGACAACGATCTACTTTGGTAACAACATGTGTTGACAACGACCTATTTTGGCGATGATCTGCGTTGGCAACGACCTACTTTATCAACAACCTGCTTTGTAAATGACTTGCGCCTTAGTGGCGATTGTATGACCAAAAATTTGCGCAGTAACAGGATAGCGATTTAATCACGTATATACAAATAAACGTTAGGGTAAGACGAGTTTAAAAAACGATGTAAAAAGACGAAATTAAACGAAACAATGGAGGCGAGAGAACTCTCTTTCCTTAACAAAAAAGATTCTCCCGTAGTGCGACGGTATACTATTTGATTCATGAGTCCCATGATACAACCATTGAATCCGTTATCGCAAACATTCGATAACAGATCTATCGAATTAAATATTACGATATACTCTCGAGACACTTACTTGAAAAGAAGTGAGAGATTGCTGGAAACTTTCTTCTTTCTTTGCTTTTAGAAAAGCTTGTGAAAGTGTGTTTTTCTGTAATATGAATGAGACTAGAGGGATGAATATATAGCTAGAGAAAGGAGGTCTATTTCTCTAAAGTTTCCGATGTGGCATAAAACACTTTACTCTTTAACCACTAAGCAAATAAGCTTAGGCTCATTTCTCATTCACATTCATTCAATTTAATAAGCCCATTGGCTTTATTAAAAAATTGATCCAACAATCCCCCGCACATGAATAGAAATGATTCTAAACATACAAAGACTGTACTGACTAGACTTACTAGACTCACTAGACTGACTAGACAGACGGACTTTTCGAGAGTATAAACGAAAATTCACTGTGTCTTAGAAGGTAGCATTTTTCAGCTTTGAACCATTCATTGTGAATAACTATCGGGTTTACTTGACCAGAAGGTGAACATGATGTCTTGAACCACCCGGATTTTGATGTAAACCGAGACAACAGCTATAACCCATCTTCATTTCTCGTATAACTTAGTTCTCTATTGTGTTCATTTTGGCCTTGAACATGTCTGGTTTTTCATGAATGAACTTGGAGAATATAGCCTTACCTTCATTCTCCTAGAAACGGGCCTCATTTCACACTCACTAGGTGATCTGGCATTAATTTGCTTTAAAAAGTATCATGGCATACTCTACTATTACAAAGTTGTGGAATCATTAAAAGCCAATGTTTATCCTCAATATTCACATGTAGCACTGTTTTATCATCCTAGGAACTGGGCAGAGACATAGTCTCACATTGCTCAATTTTGAATCAGTTCAACTTCGTTTTTCCTTTAAATCTAGATCTTGGGATCTCCAGTCACATAGGTGGGGTGTCCGTCAAACGTCATCTTTGTCTATAGGCTTTAAACCCATTCCTTTTGATGATTTTAAAATTTGACCTTGCAGCAAACTTTTGGTGAACGGATCCGCTAAGTTATCAGCCAACTTGATGTAATCTATCGTAAGTACACCAGTTGAGATCAATTGTCTAATGGTCTTATGTCGTCTTCTTATATGACGAGATTTACCATTATATAGGTTACTCAGTGCCCAAGAGATAGCCGACTGGCTAGCACAATGTACACGCAAAGTTGGCACTGGTTTTTACCACATTGTGATATCTTCGAGAAAGTTTCGAAGCCATTATGCTTCCTCTGCAGCTTTATCTAAAGCTATGAACTTAGATTCCATGGTCGATCTGGCGAACATAGATTGTTTGAAAGATTTCCAAGACACTGCTACACCACCAAGCGTAAAGACATATCCACTCGTGGATTTTGAGTTTCTGGAGTAGAAAATCCAGTTCGCGTCATTGTATCCTTCCAAAACTGCTGGTTCTTTACCATAGTGCAACCCATAAGTTTTAGTATGACGTGCATAGCCCAATAATCTTGTTATGGCTTTCCAGTGTTTATGTCCTGGATTACTAGTCTAGCGACTCAATACATTAATTGTGTGCGCTAAATCGGGTCTAGAACAATTCGTTAAGTACATCAGACTTCCGATTACACGTGCATACTCCACTTGTGACACTGTTTCACCCGAATTTTTTGTCAGATGAAGACTAGGGTCTACCGGAGTTTTTGAAATCTCACTTGAGTAGATTTCGAATCTATCAAGTATTTTTTTAGCATAATGAGCTTGAGAAAAAATTATTCCTTAGGAAGTTCTAGTGATCTTAATCCCTAAAATGACATCCGCTAATCCCATGTCTTTCATATCAAACTTGCTACCTAGCATGTTCTTAGTTTGACTGATTATGTCATCAACGTACAAACAGAGCAAAACGTATTCGTGTGAAGTACTTTTGATGTATATGCACTTATCACATTCATTAATGATGAAACCATTTGACATCATTATGTTGTCAAATTTTTCATGCCATTGTTTTGGAGCTTGTTTAGGTCTATACAATGACTTCACAAGTCGACAGACTTTGTGTTCTTGTCCTGGGATAACAAACTCTTCGGGTTGTTTTATATAAATCTCCTCTTCTAAATCACCATTTAGAAAAGCAGTTTTCACATCCATTTCAGGGATTTCTAGGTCTCTTAATCCTGCAATTCCGATCAGCATTCAAATTGAAATTATTCTCGTTACCGGAGAATATGTGTCAAAGAAATCCATGCATTCTTTTTTTTTCCGGAATTCGGGCACTACAAGCCTAGCCTTGTACTTATCGATTGAGCCATCCGTTTTCACCTTTGTTTTGAAAATCCATTTACACCCTAGGGCTTTAAGCATTTGTGGTGGATCGGTTATCTCATATGTATTGTTTTGCTTAATGGATTCGATCTCACTATTAACGGCTTCCTTCCAAAAAGGAGCGTCTAATGTAGACATCGCTTCAGTGAAATTTCTCTGTTCATTCTCTAAAAGAAAGACCATTAAGAAATCTTCACCATAAGATATTTCCTTATGAGATCTTTTGCTACGTCTAGGTTCATCTTCAACCTCTTCTGCATCATATAAAAACGTGCCAGAAGTGCTCGCCTCATTTACAAAGATAATTGCATCTTTTTCTTCACGAGTTTGTTTCAGAATTTTATCTTTACACGGAAACATGTGCTCAAAGAAAGAAACGTTCATTCATTCCATGATTGTATTTAAATGGATATCTGGTACATCTGATTTATGAACCAGAAACCGATAAGCACTACTATTGTGTGCATATCCGATGAAAATACAACTCCTTTTTTAGCTCGTATGAGCCATCTTTTTTCGAAAAGTACCATTATTGTGACATTTTTAGGAGGTGGCACTGCGACTTTTGTCAGGCACCCCCCACACTTTCAGGTATTTGTACGAATGTACAATACCTTTCCAAAGTTCATATGGTGTTTTACCAGTGACTTTTTGCGGTATTTTGTTGAGGATATCATTTGTGGTAAGCAACGCTTCCCCCCCCCCCCCACATGTTCTGAGGTAACCCAGATTCTTACAACATCGCATTAATCATCTCTTTAAGAGTTTGGTTTTTTTCGTTCTGCAACTCCAATAGATTCATATGAGTAAGGAGTACTCGTTTGATGGATAATGCCATGTTCTTTATAGAATGCATCGAATGATCCATCATATTCGCCTCCTCTATCACTTCGAACTATCTTTAAAGTTTTATCGAGTTGGTTTTCAACCTCGATTTTATATTCCTTGAATTTTTTCCAAGGCTTCATATTTGCTTCTTAGCAACTAGACATAACAATATTTTGTACTATCATCTATGAAAGTCACAAATTTTTTTTTTATTACCGCCTCAAGTTTGAACAAATTTTAAATAAAACAAATATGTGTGAATTAAACCGAGAGGTTCGGCTGTTCTTTCTACACGAGGGGATGGGGTTTTTCCCAATCAGCATGTACGCATACTTCACATTTATCTTTACTTGATTTGCATTTCAGAATTATGTTCAAATTAATCAATCTTTGTACAGATTTATAATTCACATGACCTAACCGTCCATGTCAAATATTGAAAGACTCAACCAAATAAGCAACTAGATCATTCTTATTGATTGAAACATCTATTACAATATTTTTGGGTAGGACTGTCATAACATTCATCTTGACCAGTCCTCCTATAACATATTTCTTGCCCAAGTACACCCCATGTTTCTTGAGCACAAGTTTGTCAGACTCGAAAGAAATACCAAATCCGGCGGCGCTAATAAGCGTCCCGGAAATCAGATTCTTCCACATGTCTGGCACATGTTTGACATTATTGAGAGTTATCTCATGTCTCGAGGTCATCTTGAGCTTCACTTGGCCACAACCTTCATTTTTTTACGAGCCAGTGTTACCCATTAACAGCAGCTCCTCACTCTTGCATTTTTGATAAGTGTTAAACATGCATCTATCAATGCATATGTGAGTGGTGGCACCTGTGTCATACCACCAATCTTTCGATTTGTCCTCAACACGTTTTGACCTCTATGCGGTTGGCCAGAGCCTTCCCTTTGTCTTTGCGGTTGTCAAGTAATCTTGCTACGACTTGCGCTAGCTTTATGACTAACCTTGTCACGCATGTGACACTTTCCCAAGAACTTCATTGCACACTTTCGCTTCATAAAGCTAATAGATGCTTTCAGGGATTTTTTTTCTTCTCCCTTTGTCCTCATGAACAACAATATTAGCAGTGTGCTCACACTGAACATTATTTGCCTTGCGGTTTCGAGACTCGATCCGCAGCCTGACTATCAAGTCTTCAAGGGAAATTGCATTCCGCTTATGCTTGAGATAGTTTTTGAAGTCCACCCAACTTGGGGAAAGCTTCTCAATAAAGCAATTCACTGTGAAACTATCACTGATAAACATCCCTTCATCAGCTATCTCGTGTGTTAGCAATTGCAGCGCTTCCACTTGTTCCATGATGAGTTTTGAATCCACCATTTCAAAGTCTAGAAATTTCGCCATTGCGAATTTTTTACAACCTGCGTCTTTAGACTTATACTTCTTCTCTAAGGCAACCCAAAGTTCCTTTGAAGTATTGACCGTACTGTAAACAACGTACAACGGGTCTATCAGACGACTTAGAATTCAGTCTTTGCACACATAATCTCCTTGGTGATGTTCTCGGTAATGCTTGTCATTCTGCGAAGACAAAATAAACACAACCTATAATCAATAACGATTTAATTAGAAAATAATTAAACTACAAGAGTTTCGATACGGAATTAAATCGCAATTTAGAAACCGTTATCAAACTAATTAGAACCGCTAAAAGCGCGCTCTTAATCAAACCTCCTCAGAGCGTTCTGATTCGAACCTTTGCAGAGCGTTCGTCAAAGCGTTTAAGGAAAAGCGCTTGATACTCGTTTAAGAGAACACGATTTGCTAGTTTAAGCGTTCGCAAGCGTTAAACAATTGGCGATTGTCGAAGCGTTTTATAGCGTTCGCAAACCCAATGACCTAAAGACGTTTTAAGTAAAACCGCTTCCACTACACGTTTGAGAGTCGCTAGATTAGCGTTTGATAACGTTTGAGTGTCACAAACGGTAGAACGTCTTTTTATAAACTCGTTAAATAAAAACCCCTTCTACTACACGTTTGAGGGTCGCTAGATTAGCGTTTGATAACGTTTGAGTATCATAAGCGGTAGAAGAATTGTTTTAAAAATCGTTTGAAAACGTTTATTTACTCGCGATTAAAATCCGTTTGATGTTTATTAAACATAAACGGATTTCTTTGAGTTAAGATTGTAGGACCAAAAATTAGCACAGTAACAAGATAGCGATTTAATCACGAATATACAAATAAACGTTAAGGAAAGACGAGTTTTAAAAACAATGTAAAAAGACGAAATTAAACAAAACAATGGAGGCGAGAGAACTCTCTTTCCTTAACTCAAAGAATCTCCCGTAGTGCGCCGACATAATATTTGAGTCATCAGTCCCATGATACAACCATTGAATCCGTTATCGCGAACACTCGATAACGGATCTATCGAACTAAATACTACAATATACTCTCGAGTCACTTACTTGAAAAGAAGTGAGAGATTGCTGGAAACTTTCTTCTTTATTTTCTTTTAGAAAAGCTTGTGATAGTGTGTTTTTCTGTAATATGAATGAGACTAAAGGGATGAATATATAGCCAGAGAAGTGATGCGTAATTCCCTAAAGTTTCCGATATGGGATAAAACACTTTACTCTTTAACCATTAAGCAAATAAGCTTAGGCCCATTTCTCAGTCACATTCATTCAATTTAATAAGCCCATTGGCTTTATTAAAAAATTGATCCAACAATGATCTGGCGCCCCCTCCTCCCCTCTGGTCCACTTGTGGGATCTTCTATTTATAAAGAATTTTGTTGGGCTTTGTGGGCTTTTTTTATTGGTAAATGAGCCGATTTCGTTTCATGTTGAGTTGAGGGTTCTAAATTCACTTCCAACAGTTTTTATGATCGGATTCTGTTGGAGAGAAACATTGGCCGTCTTGTTTCATCTTTGCTCATAACTTTTTGTTATCTCCTGAATAATTAGGAATTCAGAGAGAAAGAAAGGAAGCTTTTATTTATTAAGCTTCGGGAAAAGACGATTCTCTTCTTCAAGGTCTCCTTTTTTCTTTGCTTTTCAACTTCTTCTTCTTCTCCTTTCTTTCTTCTTTTTCCGACAAAAAGAGAAGAAAATGAATTCGAGCCGCCGCATTTAACAGCGATTTTCCGGCGAACCACACATGCCTGGAAAGCTCTTCGAGTCAGCTTTCCATCCCCACCGGACGCGCTTCATTTGAGTCCACGGTCAGAGAGATATCGTCGTTATTCTGAAACAGGTGCAATCTGCCCAAGCTCTCCGATCTATCACGTTGCGGGGAGTCTCGCGGCGATTCAACCATCCACGGATAGATCTTTGAATCAGCTTTTCAGAACCATTGGCAACGCCTAAACTGAGTCCACCGTTCTGGAGTTATGGCCGAAGCCATGAAGCCGATGCAGTCTGGCCGAGCCCTCCACCGACGCTTCCGATCAGTCACCTTCAATGACTCGGCGACTCTGGGAGAATCAGGCGACGATCCAACTATCCACAGAAAGCCCCATACGTCAGCTTTCTAGGAAGACCAGAATCGCCCCAAACGAAGTTGTACACCGAGAGATATGACCAAATCTCCACAACAGGTGTAGTCTGTCAAACCCTTAACCTCCAATCCGTTATGCCAAGCCGCTGAGCTTACTAAAATCTCTATCGACATCTTTTACAATTTTGAATGCCGTTTCCATTTCCAAAACCACCGTTATCGAGATAAGTACAATATACTCTCTATATTAATTAGATATGATTAGTTTATATATCCATGACATAAATATAATATACTGAAAATTATAATTGCCGACTCATGCTAATACGAAAAATGCTATTATTTCTTTTATCCGATCTGATTTTAGAAGGGAGTATTCTTATGGCAAAAAAAATGGAAAATTGATTCCCAGCTACACGAAGTATACCATAATGCATGGCTACACACCCGAAGTAAAACAATGTTCTAAAAACTACATCAACAATTGATATAGCATAGCCAGCTACACGAAGTAAAGATAATGCATGGCTACACATCCAAAGTAAAACAATGTTCTAAAAACTACATCAACAATTGATATAGCATAACCAGCTACACAATAACCATCCGAAAAAACATGAGTAATATGTGTAGCTCCGGCGTTGACTCGAATTTTAAACAATAAAACCCACCCAAATTTAACCCGGCCCGACGTAAACCGACATGAATATTACCACCCGTGCTACGCACGGACACACACACACACACACACATATATATATACATTTTATAAAATTAAGAAATTATTTACGAGTAACAATTATAAAAGTAAATAAAGTAGGTCAATCACATTTTCTCCTCTTCTTTGAAGACAACGAACATGAGCCTAAGAAACTCGGGTGGTAGGGAAATGCGTGAATGATCCCATGTCTAGATCAAGACCATGTCTAGATATTATTTTTCTTTGGTTTCATATCAATATATATCTTGATTTTGTTGTTTTAAACAGTTTTACCAAATTTGTAGCTTCTCTCAGAAATAAATTTGTAGAAAAAAGTATAGCTTTAAGAAAACTAAAAATAGTACGAGAAACGGAGAAAGAAGATGAAGTATACATAGCTAGGGATGATTGAAAAAAACAATTTTTCTTCATTATGTAGTATATAGAATATGTGTCTAATCGTTCGTTTTTTTATGTTATGTTTTCAGTTATATTTTGCTGGTTTTAAATAGTCAAATCAATTTAACTAAATTTGATTTAATAAATCAAGGAATTTCAGTTAATATTTTTTTTAATTTTATAAAATGTATATATATATATATATATGTGTGTCCATGCGTAGCACGAGTGGTAATATTCGGGTCGGATTAAGTCAAGTCGGGTTAAATTTGGCTGGGTTTTATTGTATAAAATCCGAGTCAACGCCGGAGCTCGATGAATGGTTTACCAGAAATATATGGTTATGGTGTTACATATATGACTCATGTTTGTTCGGATTGTTATCGTGTAGCTGGCTATACTTTATCAATTGTTGATGTAGTTTTTAGAACATTGTTTTACTTTGGATGTGTAGCCATGCATTATCGTTACTTCGTGTAGTTGGCTATGCTATATCAATTGTTGATGTAGTTTTTAGAACATTATTTTACTTCGGATGTGTAGCCATGCATTATGGTATACTTCGGGTAGCTGGGAATCAATTTTCCTCCAAAAAATAATAATGGCAAGGATTACGAGGACAACGAATTATGATCAAAAACAGAATCTTTCGACATTCTATTTTTCAAAGATCCTGCTTTAGCTTCCTCTTGCCTGTGTTTTTTTTTCTGTAATCGAAATTGTATAACATACAATAGAGAAAGACAATGACTATATATATAATATCTATCATATTTTAGTATAGAAATAAAATTAACAAGAAAGGAAATAAAGAAGTCAATTGTTGAGATTAAGGAAATTTTATGTCATAGAGGAAAGGAATATAAACTACATTGTGTTTATTTGGTTCAATAGTTACCATTTCTTCTACTAATATCTTACTCTTTTATTTCCTTATACTAAATCAATAAAAATAACTAATAATATGTCATATTGTAATATGTATCATCCCCTGGCTCCATAGTCTTAAGCTGTATTACAAGAAATACTCGACCAAATTTCAGCCCTTGGCTCAAGATTACTCTCTTCACGTTGCTTTCACTACAAGATACACGGCTTTTAACGTCACTTTTATCTAGGCCTAACGTCGGTTATTCACCGACAGTCGGGCCGACCCTGAAATACTGGGGGCCGAAGACCAATTTTAAAGTTTTTATTTTTTTTTAGCTAAAAAATGAAAAAAACAAAAAATTTGGAGGCCAAAAAATGGAAAAAAAAAATTAAGGGCCTAAAAAATGAAAAAAAAAAACAGGAGCCAAAACAAATGTTTCAATGGACTTGGCCCAGGGCCGGCTCTGCACCGACTGGAAAAACTTTGCATCGGTTACTAAACCGTCTTAACATCGTCCGACGTAAGGTAACTTTACTTCACTTTAATAACCGACGTTAAGTTTCGCATCTAAATCTCAATATTATATATGCTCTTCTCAACCACCCGAATAGCAACTTAGTGGTGGATCTAGAAATAAAATTTAGCGGGGGAAAATTATCTTTAAAAAATCAATTTTCAAATTTTGACCATTAAAAACACGAACTATTGTGTGGATAGTTTAAATCATCATATTTGGTTGACTTCATATTTAAATCTTAAACTTTTGTTGACTCGGCCAAAAAGATATGACATTAAATCCGTAAACGGAATGAGTAAACAAGGTTATAAAACCGTTTAAACCCACTGAAACGACCGCACTTTTTTTTTAAAACATTAATACAGTCATAAATAAACAACGCGGAAATAATACAAACACCAGTTCTACAGCTTACACCAGCCAACAGTTTTATAACAATAACAACAATAAAAACCCCGGGTCCTAATCATCCCCTCTTCACTGCCTCGATTCCACGATCACACTTATCTTTACCTGCATCGACAAAAGTGATGCATCAACATTTGGCTAACCAAACGCTGAGTGAGAGATCATCCCAACAACAGGCTAAACAATAAGCACAATCAACAACAATTATCAATACGAAGAATTAATTATCACCAATTAAAACTTCTAACACAATAGCAATTCATCACCATGAAAAACTATACCAACGCGTAACAATTCCATCCCAAGAACTGCTAGACACACAGCCAGAAAGGCAACACACAACACGCCTTCAAGGCACAACAACAACCAGTATCGATCGATACCCCCTTGGTATCGATCGATACCCCCTTGGTATCCATCGATACCCAAAACACATGCCCACAGGCAAACAACCGGTATCGATCGATACACCCCTGGTATCGATCGATGCCAAGCAACACATGCCCACAGGCAAACAACTGGTATCGNAAAATCAGATCGGATAAAAGAAATAATAGCATTTTTCGTATTAGCATGAGTCGGCAATTATAATTTTCAGTATATTATATTTATGTCATGGATATATAAACTAATCATATCTAATTAATATAGAGAGTATATTGTACTTATCTCGATAACGGTGGTTTTGGAAATGGAAACGGCATTCAAAATTGTAAAAGATGTCGATAGAGAGTTTAGTAAGCTCAGCGGCTTGGCATAACGGATTGGAGGTTAAGGGTTTGACAGACTACACCTGTTGTGGAGATTTGGTCATATCTCTCGGTGTACAACTTCGTTTGGGGCGATTCTGGTCTTCCTAGAAAGCTGACGTATGGGGCTTTCTGTGGATAGTTGGATCGTCGCCTGATTCTCCCAGAGTCGCCGAATCATTGAAGGTGACTGATCGGAAGCGCCGGTGGAGGGCTCGGCCAGACTGCATCGGCTTCACGGCTTCGGCCATAACTCCATAACGGTGGACTCAGTTGAGGCGTTGCCAACGGTTCTGAAAAGCTGATTCAAAGATCTATCCGTGGATAGTTGAATCGCCGCGAGACTCCCCGCAACGTGATAGATCGGAGAGCTTGGGCAGATTGCACCTGTTTCAGCATAACGACGATATCTCTCTGACCGTGGACTCAAATGAAGCGCGTCCGGTGGGGATGGAAAGCTGACTCGAAGAGCTTTCCAGGCATGTGTGGTTCGCCGGAAAATCAATGTTAAATGCGGCGGCTCGAATTCATTTTCTTCTCTTTTTGATTTAACTAAATTTAACTAAATTTGATTTAATAAATCAAGGAATTTCAGTTAATATTTTTTTTAATTTTATAAAATGTATATATATATATATATATATGTGTGTGTCTGTGCGTAGCACGAGTGGTAATATTCGGATCGGATTAAGTCAAGTCGGGTTAAATTTGGCTGGGTTTTATTGTATAAAATCCGAGTCAACGCCGGAGCTCGATGAATGGTTTACCAGAAATATATGGTTATGGTGTTACATATATGACTCATGTTTGTTCGGATGGTTATCGTGTAGCTGGCTATACTTTATCAATTGTTGATGTAGTTTTTAGAACATTGTTTTACTTTGGATGTGTAGCCATGCATTATCGTTACTTCGTGTAGTTGGCTATGCTATATCAATTGTTGATGTAGTTTTTAGAACATTATTTTACTTCGGATGTGTAGCCATGCATTATGGTATACTTCGTGTAGCTGGGAATCAATTTTCCAAAAAAAAACTTAGCCAAAACCCCTAACCGATGCCACTTCCGTTCTTCGTCAACGGCGTCTCCGATCTCTTTGTCTTCGACATCGATCGAGATAAGTATTCAAGATTTATACTTATCGTCTCATCCTTTTGTCATAACGTGGAATTAATAATTCAACCATATTCAGTTCATGGTCATGTCTTAAGATACCCACTTAGTTATACGGTGCCTGATCGGCAAATCCTTTTGCCATTAGAATTTTAATGCTTCGGTCATAAATAAAAATATAATACGTATATGTATTAGTGGGCCTTTTGTTTTGAGTAATAAGCTAATCGATATTTTAGTCTCCTGATTAGATGAACTATTTTACATTATGTTTTATAAATTTGTTTATATGTTATTTTTTAGGAAATAATTTTTTTTTTATTTCAAATTAGTTTATGTTTATAGTTGCATTGTGTGTATATGCGTGTATTTTATTATTTCTCCTTATTAATGTTTGTATATAACAACAGTTTTTTCTTTTAATTATGTTGTTTACTTATGTTGAAATATTTTTTTTTTTCATGTGTTTATATGTAATATGTGACTACTGTGTGATTCTAATTATAGTTTTATATATATTTTCTTAACACCATTTCAAATCTCTCATAAGTTACATATTTAGTTGAACGTATAATATTACATTTCTGTTCCGGAATCTATAGTTTATATTGAGGTCAATTATAACCTCATCAGCCCATGTACACATTAACTAAACAAACCACTTACATTTTATTATAAATAATTTTAGTACATATTTGAGAGTTTAAAATTATCTCTTTATGTATGTATAGTTTTAAGTTATTTTTAGTTACGCCCTCTAAGAGAGATTTTTTTCTAATGTTTTGGCATTTATGCTAATAGATATTTTGGCTCAAGTATTACTTTCTTCGTGAAAGACTGCTGACAAAAGATCTGTGATTTTTTCCTTGTTCTCCATCTCCGAACAACATATCCTCTCTCGGTTCTAAAAATCCAACAAATCCCGCTCACATAGCTGATCCTCGATGGCCGCTGTGACTTTCAACGCCTTCGGTAGCCATGGTTCCGCTTCTGACATCTGTTTCCGCCATTTTTACTCCTTCATCGATGCTCACACCTATCTCAAGGTCTGATTTCAGAATTCGAAATTTTATGTATCTTATCATTACCAGATTTGGATGTTCAAAATTTGAAATCATGCGTGTTGTTTTGGATTTATAGGAGGGAAAAGATTGCGATATATGCGGCATTGTGATTGCAGATGGAGCTGATGCGATCAACGAACATCCTTTCAAAAGAAACACATCGTTTGTTCTAGGTAATGAGGTAAAAATCAATCAAATTTTTACAAAATCTTAGAGTTTTAGCAATTTTGTGAAATTAGAATAGCGATTATTCTTCATGATCTTTAGTCAATTTCATATGTGAACAATGAGGGAAGAAGTAGATTAATAGGAACCTCAATGGTTTCAAAGATAATTCTTAGGACACCAGAACTTGGAGTGAAGTTATTGCAAGAGTTGGTTTAACTTCTCCATCTTTCTTATTTCAAGAATATGTGAACGATTCTCAGAGTCTATTATATTGGCTTCAATGGTACTTAGTCTATTCCATTAACAAAAATTGGGTAATAAGCATTTCAAGATGTATGACGATCATTTAGTA
>PKML01068496.1:371749-424586 GCA_002933935.1 Eutrema yunnanense | reverse complement strand
TCTATGACTAACAAGCATTAATAACAAGTCTAATTAGCCACAATTCACCTTAGACATCAACTCCCGTTGGCTAAGATATGAAAAGCACTCATTGAATTTGTTGGGGAATTTCATCGAACACCTTCCGGGCGAGAAATTCCCTATGATCTAAATCAACTTTGTCAAGGCTAATCTAGCATTAATAACACTCAATGAGAAAGGATATCAACTAATCTAGCTCTTAAACATCAAGAACAAACCTAAAATCACCCTAATCTACTTTACCCAAGAACCCTAGAAAACTACTCACCACACATGATTATCTCCACAAATCCCATAAAGGAAGTGTTTAGATTCATGAAATATGATAAGAAATAGATAGGAAGATGAAAACAAACAAGAACTTGCATTAAAAACAAAGTATCTCTTCAAAAATCTCCAAACTCTCTCTAAGAGAGTGTTTTGACAAGTTAAAATGAGATATATCCACAAACAACAAGGTTTTTGGCCTAAATATCAAAGTATGTCGGAAGTTGCAGCGGTCTACAGTTGCCCGATGCAGCTGGCCGCTGTGGATTTCCGGTTTTGCTCCGTTTGCAGGCCAGGCAGACATGCGCTTGATAAATTTATCTTATCTCTTTAACCACTGGTCAGAATGAGTTGAAACCACTTCCATTGGAAAGCTAACTAAATTTACCATAACTTTCATGAAGATCTCCAAAACTAAATCCAAATGGCAAGTCTTCTTCTGACACGATCTTTCAGCCCCCTCGGACGGACTCTGCATTTTTGCTCAGGATGGAACCGCAGCGGTCTGGCTCTCCCCGCTGCATGACCGCTGTGAATCTCTGGGATTTCGACGGGAGAATCCACAGCGGTCACTGTTTGACCGCTGCCACACACCGCTGTGAGCTCCATGTAGCTCATTCGCGCGCCAGACGGACGTATGCTCAGTGAAATGATGATAACTTCCGCAATACGGCTCAGAACTTGATAAAACAACGTCCGTTGGAAAGATAACTCAATTACCTACAAACTGTATCAAGTGTTCCAAAGCTTAATCTGAGCGCAAGAGCTTCTTCTGACCCAATCTTTAGAGAACATTGGATGGCTTCTACATTTGTCTTGATTTTTTTGGGTTTATTTTGCCCCATGATCTTTCTCCAAGCTCCAAAATGATTCCATAAGCTCCAAATGGTACCTAAAAGACTCCATAGCACACAAACATATGCAAAAACTAACCTAAGACTCACTAACTCTAAAATGGATGCAAACTAGACCAAAAACAATGAAATGAATGCAAAAAGTCACAAAATGCTAACTAAAATGTATACTAAAATGGGCTAAATTATGCAACTATCAACTCCCCCGAACTTGCCTTTTGCTTGTCCGCAAGCAAACAAACAAGAACAAGTCGAAGAAGAGGTTGGAATGCGAGAGATCATATCCGAGAATATTAACAAAAGAATTCAATTCAATGCCCTTGGGAGTAGTTATGTGATGCACAAACAACCTCTACTTCAAAAGATTTAGCCATACTCGTCGCTACACGAATTTGGTCTAAGCCTTAGCATCTACAAGTAATCATATCCTCTAACTCTTTAACATTCATTAAGTACAATGGTGAATCATGCTTAATAAAAATCAAGTGAACTCATTTGGCTTAGGGAAAAGGTTTTGAGATAAAAATGATCTCAATCATGTGGGTATTCCAATGCAATGGGATCTCTCACGAAAGAATGAACTTTGGCAAAATGCTAAGAGTAAAGAACAATTGATTCATACAAGGATGACTTCCGTCTACCCAATGCCCCAATATGAACTCCACTCCTATTTCTAAACCCATCAAGATCCATTCCTAAACTACCCATATCACAAGGCATTTTGTCTTCCTAGACCACATTTCTTTTCTTCTTCTCTTTCAACAAATGGATTGGCTCTTCATCTTTTTCTTCTAGCTCTTTTTCACTTTCATAACTAGTCTCTCAATCATCATTTAGATGCCTTAGCCATATTTTTTTTTTCTTTTGGCTCTTTCTTTCTTTTACACACATAAAGACTTATACTTTCAACACCTAGAGCTATTTCACATTTTCATGCCAACCAATCCAAACTTTTTACTTTCCCCTATCCTTTTTCCCAATCTTTTCCTTTCTCCACCCTTCTTTCCTTACATCAACACCCAAATCACCAACCTATCTATCAACTCCTTGTCGTTCCAAACTCAACACTTTTTGCTAAGTTCATTCAAAATTAGGCCTCACGACATACACAAGAGATGAAGGCTTGAAGGAAAAGTATAGTTGAGGGTGTGGTTAACCGTTTCAAAAATGAGAAACAGCTATTTGAGCTAACAAGAGAGTGGTAAAAAGGGGTAAGATAGCTCAAATATGTATATGACATCCATGAGTTCAACTTTTCAATGTACAAGCATGATAATTTCAAGTCAAGATTAGAGTTCATGTAGATAGAGTTAGATTCAATTCAAAGCATGCTTCAACCAAGACAAAAACATTCAAACCGCAAGATCAAAGCATGGATCATCCATAACTTCGTGATCGCTCAAATGCATCAAAGAACTCCTAACGAGGGCATTAATTCAAGCTCTTTAGTTTATATTCTACATGGATAATCCTTCCAATGCAAGTGAATGCAAACCTATATGCATCTAGACTCAATCTTAAACATGCAAAATGCAACTAAATTTTTTTTTTATGGTTTTTATATGCACTTATATGAATGAATGAGACTCAAAGATGGAAAAATAAAAATAAGATCACAAAACACAAGATCAAAAGACACAAATCCTTCCCCCGAACTTGAATTGCAACGTCTCGGTGCAACAAAAGTCAAAGAGAAGGTATAAATATGCAAAAAGTATGTACAATGAAATGGAGTTTGGATCATAACTTTGGATTGGAGAGAAGTGTGACGTGCTGTAGCTATACCCATTCATGCATTAAGCACCACGACCTTGGACCCAAGAAAACTATAAACATCAAACAAAATCATCAAAAGGAACAAGAAAGAACGAAAATATATACAAAGATAGTCATGGGAATGCCTCCCAAGAGCGCTTGTTTTACGTCGCTAAGCTTGACGTTTCAACTGTTAATCATGAGAATCAAAAGGTTGAGCCAATGCACCTTTGGTCCTTCTCTTGTCAGGACAAGAAACAAAATATGCAACATGGCACACGACTATCCATGGCAAAGAGGCATAACTCACATCAAGAAAGGTTACTAAAAATATAGCATACATCTTGGAATTTTCCTTGATGATGAGATGTTCACGAGGACCAAATGCATTTGATGGAAAAATAAAGTCGATTTCATGTTTAAACGAGTTAATCACAAAATAGTCAACTTCATCTCCATCAATCATGTAAAACACATCCTCTTTCCTAGATTTCATCTCAACCTTAGGGTCATCTATCTCATTCAAGATCTTATCTACATCAAGCACATCCCCTAGGTAAGATTTTTCAAGAAGAGAACTGGATTCCTCAGGCATTGAAAGCTTAAACTCGATATCATGATCATTCAAAGCACATAGATAATTAATATCAAAACATACTTCATGATAATCACTAGCAAGCTTTTCTACTCTTAAGGTTTCTAGTATTTGAGACTCACATATTAAATCACAGCATTCATTAATGAGCTTGAGAGCATGTGAACTAGAAGCTACATCTTCAATGCAAGGCAAGTGACTATCCTCATAATCAACGATTTGAAAGGTTGTGTCAAAAATACCTTCTAGTTGGCATGGTGGAACCCAATAAATTACCTCTTCGAGTGCATGAGCTATCTTTATCTCAATAAATGTGAGTTCCCTTCCCTCAAGCGCTGCCCAACGTGACATGAGGTTCAAACGGATCATAATCGCGAGATCACTCCTTGTCAATGTCGGGTTTTCTTTGCAAAGCTCATCCAACTCTACTTTTTGTTCTAATGTGAGTACACTTTCATCAAATGGTGGCTCCACATATGGCTCATCTTCAATGCTTTCATCAAATGTGGCATCCTCTTCTTGTGGCCAATCATTGTAATCCATGGCCATCGACTCTAAGAAGCAAAAAAGAAGAAAATAAAAAGTTAGTAAAAGTCAAGAACTTAGTCTCAAATAGCATCCAAATCCTAATGGCGATTGCTAATTTCCCCGGCAACGGCGCCAAATTGATAGTGAACTTTTTACGGTTCGCACAATTAACCCATTGTGCACAATGCCTCAATCTAATGGCATGTCATTGTAGCACTTTGGGATCGAATCCACAGGGAAATAAGAACGACGCACTAAGAATACAGGACGCTATCTAATCTAAGCAAATATCGGGTTTTGATTTTTATCGGACAATTTGAAACATACAAAAACAGAAAAATAAACAAGTAGTTTAGCAAAAACGAGCAACAAGACAAGCTCAAACGTTAAATAGCAAAATTAAACAAGCGAATTCTCGGGTAAAGCAATCGACTCGGGTGATTCTCACTCCATTCTAGACACTCAAAAATTCAATCAATTGCCTCCATAGGCCCTAGATACACTACTAAAGATTAATCCACGTCAATGGTATTAATCCCTTTCTTAGTCATCAATCGTCATAAACTTCCGTTCGCGATTCTATGACTAACAAGCATTAATAACAAGTCTAATTAGCCACAATTCACCTTAGACATCAACTCCCGTTGGCTAAGATATGAAAAGCACTCATTGAATTTGTTGGGGAATTTCATCGAACACCTTCCGGGCGAGAAATTCCCTATGATCTAAATCAACTTTGTCAAGGCTAATCTAGCATTAATAACACTCAATGAGAAAGGATATCAACTAATCTAGCTCTTAAACATCAAGAACAAACCTAAAATCACCCTAATCTACTTTACCCAAGAACCCTAGAAAACTACTCACCACACATGATTATCTCCACAAATCCCATAAAGGAAGTGTTTAGATTCATAAAATATGATAAGAAATAGATAGGAAGATGAAAACAAACAAGAACTTGCATTAAAAACAAAGTATCTCTTCAAAAATCTCCAAACTCTCTCTAAGAGAGTGTTTTGACAAGTTAAAATGAGATATATCCACAAATAACAAGATTTTTGGCCTAAATATCAAAGTAGGTCGGAGGTTGCAGCGGTCTACAGTTGCCCGATGCAGCTGGCCGCTGTGAATTTCCGATTTTGCTCCGTTTGCAGGCCATGCGGACATGCGCTTGATAAATTTATCGTATCTCTTTAACCACTGGTCAGAATGAGTTGAAACCACATCCATTGGAAAGATAACTAACTTTTATATAACTTTCATGAAGATCTCCAAAGCTAAATCCAAATGGAAAGTCTTCTTCTGACACGATCTTTCAGCCCCCTCGGACGGACTCTGCATTTTTGCTCAGGATGGAACCGCAGCGGTCTGGCTCTCCCCGCTGCATGACCGCTGTGAATCTCTGGGATTTCGACGGGAGAATCCGCAGTGGTCACTGTTTGACCGCTGCTACACACCGCTGTGAGCTCCATGTAGCTCATTCGCGCGCCAGACAGACATATGCTCAGTGAAATGATGATAACTTCCGCAATACGGCTCAGAACTTGATGAAACAACGTCCGTTGGAAAGATGACTCAGTTACCTACAAACTTTATCAAGTGTTCCAAAGCTGAATCTTAGCGCAAGAGCTTCTTATGACCCAATCTTTAGAGCACATCGGATGGCTTCTGCATTTGTCTTGATTTTTTTGGGTTTATTTTGCCCCATGATCTTTCTCCAAGCTCCAAAATGATTCCATAAGCTCCAAATGGTCCCTAAAAGACTCCATAGCACACTAACATATGCAAAAACTAACCTAAGACTCACTAACTCTAAAATGGATGCAAACTAGACCAAAAACAATGAAATGAATGCAAAAAGTCACAAAATGCTAACTAAAATGTATACTAAAATGGGCTAAATTATGCAACTATCAAAGCCTCGACTCTATCCGGTTGAACGCCTCCTGAGGGAAGTACTTGGAGTTAAACTCCTCCACAAAATCCGCCCAAGCCATCGCGGCCTGAACTCTCCGTGCTGCCACACCCCTCCACCAGAGATGCGCATCACCCTCCAGATAATGGACCGCAATGTCCACCTGGTATCCCGCGGGACACCTACTTGAGAGGAAATTCCTCTCTACCCTCCTCAGCCACGCATCCGCGTCCTCAGGATTAGCACCTCCAGAGAAGAACCCCGTGCCAATCCTCTGCATCTGCTCCATCATCCTAAGATAGGATGGGATTTCCTCAGCAACCGCATCTGCCACCTGAGGCTGAGCCTCCACAATCGCCGGAACCACAGGAGCCTGAGCCGGTACCCTCTCTGGTAACCGCTCCAACAACCTCGTCAAAAGATCCGCTATGCGATCATCTCGGGCCCGAGCATCACCCGCTGCTACACCCGCAGCACCCGCTGGAACACCAGCCACACTGGCGCTCACGCCAGCCCCAACGGCACTCACACCGGCCACACCCTCAGACCCAAAATGACTCGCACGCGACTCCTCGACCTGCTCCTCCGGCACACGGCCACGACCCCTACCACGGCCACGACCTCTACCACGCCCTCTAGCCATCTGCACACGTGCAGAAGCACCAGCTAAGAAAACTAAAACAATCATCACAATAAAGATACTCACCGTGGAATCTCACAAGGCTCGAAGAGGATAATTCTAAGACCCCACACAACACCCAATTTATTCTAGAACCACCTAGGCTCCTAGAACCGTATGGGCTCTGATACCAAAATTGAAAGGACCGCATTTTTTTTTTTTTGCAGAAATAATTAAACAATACACGCACAAGTTCTACAGCTTACACAAGCTAACACTTTTAACAGTAAAAGCAACAACAACAGAAACAAAACCCCGGGTCCTGATCATCCCCTCTTCACTGCCTCGATTTCATGATCAGGCCTTATCTTTACCTGCATCGACAAAAGTGATGCATCAACATTTGGCTAACCAAATGCTGAGTGAGATTGATCATCCCAACAACAGGCTACCAATAAGCACAATAAACAACAATTATCAATTATCAATACTAAGAATTAATTAACACCAATTAAAACTTTCAGCACAAAAAAGCATCTGGTATCGATCGATACTCCCCTAGTGTCGATCGATACCCCAAACAACACACGACTCCCGACAAGGGACTGGTATCGATCGATACAAAAAACAACACCTGGTATCGATCGATACAAACACAACTCGAGTCTACCGACAAGGGACGGGTATCGATCGATACTCACATGGTATCGATCGATACTCCCTTGCGATTCACAACCTACGCGTGATCTAAACCCAGAAATCGCCAATACAAGCCACAAAAATTCATCAATCAAGCTTAACAAGGCACCACACAAGCTTAATTGCTAGCCTTTGGTCACAACTCACCTTAGATCGGCTGGATCCAGCTCTAGAAGACCTCTCTCTCTTCTCACAAGCTCACGCCAAAACCAAGCTCTTCCAACCTCTTCTTCAAGCTTCTCCCAAGCTCAAACTCTCTTGATCTCGCAAGATCCAAGCTTCACCAAGCTTTTTTTTTTCTCTCTCTCTCTCTCTCCTTCTCTCTCTCTCCCTCTCTCTTTCGCGACCACTTCTGATTTTTTCTCCCAAAGGATAGGTTTTTATTCCCGAAAAAAGAGAAGAGAAGAAGACAACAAGGAGAAAATCCGGCTGGTGTCGATCGATACATGCCAGTATCGATCGATACCACCTCCCGGAACAAACCCGAATTAATTATTTTTCCCCAACAATCAATTCTTTCGGAACGCGGGCGTTACAGTCTTAAACAGCTTAAGAACCACTGAAGAATCATTGGTTCTGCTAGCAATGGCTTCAACCCACTTAGACACATAATCCACAGCAACCAAGATATATTTGTGTCCATATGACGAAGGAAAGGGACCCATAAAATCAATGCCCCAACAATCAAAAACCTCAACTTCAAGGATGAAATTATGTGGCATCTCATGTCTCTTACTGATCTTCCCTCTCCTCTGATAGGCATCGCACTGCGAAATGAAAGCATGAGCATCCTTGAACATAGTAGGCCACCAGAAGCATGCTTGAAGAACCTTGGACACTGTCTTGAAAGTCGCTAAGTGTCCAGCATAGTCGGATCCATGGCAATGAAACAACACATTAGGTACCTCTGATTCAGCAATGCACCTTCTGTAAATACCATCAACACAATGCTTGTACAGGTAAGGTTCATCCCAAAAGAATCGCCTTACGTCACGCATGAACTTCTTCTTGTTATACTTCTTAATGTGCTTTGGTTCTGCATCTGCAGCAAGGTAGTTGGCAATATCAGCATACCATGGTTAATCAGAATCGGCTGCAGCTACTAGATACTCCTCTGAAACACCAATGTGTTTAATAGTCAAAACCGGTTCGGAAATCGCCGGGTATCGACCGACACCATAGGAGTGACGATCGATACCGAGACCTGCAATTCGTGGGAATTGCTGAGTTTCTGCGAAACCCATCTGAAACTCGGTTTCAATGAAGTAAATGGATTCCTCTGGTAGTTGATCATCAATAGGGATGTCTGCATCGATCCGAATACTCAAGAGATGGTCAGTGACCCCGTTCTCTATTCCTTTCTTATCCTTAACCTCGATGTCGAAACCTTGTAGCAAAAGAACCCAACGACAAAGGCGAGGCTTGAGATCCTTGTTCTGCATCAGATATTTGAGAGCAGCATGATCAGTATGAATAATCACTTTGCTCCCAATCAAGTAGGATCAAAATTTCTCAAATGAGAAAACGACTGCAAGTAGTTCTTTCTCTGTGGTGCTGTAGTTCCTCTGAGCATCATCCAATGTTCTGCTGGCATAGTAGATGACGTGCAGCTTCTTATCCTTTCTCTGACCCAGAACAGATCCAACAGCAAAGTCACTAGCGTCGCACATGATCTCAAAAGGCAGAGTCCAATCAGGATGTTGCACAATAGGAGCACTCACCAAAGCCTTTTTAATCTCCTCAAAGGCTGTAAGACATGCAGGTGTGAAATCGAATTTGATCTCCTTACATAATAAAGCAGTGAGCGGGCATGCTATCTTGGAGAAATCCTTGATAAACCTCCTGTAAAACCCAGCATGACCAAGGAAGCTTCGAATATCCTTCACAGAATTTGGTGGTTGGAGACTTGTCATACCTGAATTTTGGCTTTGTCAACTTCGATCACAGCCTCAGAAACCTTCTGCATAAGCACGATGCCATCCTGAACCATAAAGTGACACTTTTCCCAATTAAGGACCAAGTGTTTCTCTTCACACCTCTGTAGCACCTTGCACAAGTTAGCCAAACAGTCTTTGAACGATGATCCATATACTGAAAAATCATCCATGAACACCTCCATAAAATCCTCAATCATGTATGTGAAGATAGACATCATGCATCTCTAAAAAGTGGCTGGAGTGTTACACAATCCAAATGGTATTTTCATGTATGCGAATGTATCATAGGGACATGTGAAAGTCGTCATCCCTTGGTCATCTGGATGTATAAGAATCTGGAAGAAACCTGAATATCCATCAAGGAAACAGTAGTAAGGATGACTAACCAACCTCTCCAACATCTGGTTAATGAATGGCAATGGGAAATGATCCTTCCGTGTAGCTGCATTCAACTTCCTGTAGTCAATGCACATTCGATGCCCAATGATAGTTCTGGTAGGAATCATCTCACCCTTTTCATTCTTCACCACGGTTATCCCTCTTTTCTTAGGAACAACGTGCACTTGACTGACCCAAGAGCTATCCGAAATAGCATAGATAACACCAGCTTTCAAAAGCTTCATCACTTCCTTTTTGACAACTTCCATCATATTCGGATTCACCTCCTCTGATGCTCAATTGAAGTCTTTGACTCGTCCTCAAGGTGAATCCTATGCACGCACAGGTCCGGTGATATACCTGAAATGTCATCAAGAGAATAGCCAAGAGTTTTGCGATACTTGCACAGCATGTTCAGCAGTAAGGCAATCTCTGTGTTGTTCAAAGAAGCATTAACAATTACTGGGTATGTAGAATTAGGACCAAGAAAACTATACCTCATATTTGGTGGGAGTGGCTTTAGTTCAACCTTAGGAGCATTCTCTGCACTCCAATCTCCAAGCCCAGCATCTTGCTTAGAACTTTCGGCCAACTCTCCTTCTAGTCGCAGGGTATCGACCGATACTGGGGGAGTATCGATCGATATAGGCGTTGCTGAATCTAGCATCTTCGAGTATCCAGTTGTATCATCACACGAATGAACCTCTGAAGTGGTTGAACAGACTAATGCTCTCTCTAGTGGGTCCTCATGATGCATCTCCAGGAAGTACTCTTCAGCTATGTCACTGAAGGTGTCGACAAAGAAGGTATGCCCATAGATGGTTGGTCTCTTCATCATCTTATCCATATTGAAAATCATGACCAAATCACCGATGTTGAGAGCGATCTTCCCATTCCTGCAATCAATCAAAGCACCAGCTATTGCAAGGAATGGTCTGCCTAGGATAAGAGGATCCTTAAGCTCAGCATCGTACTCCAGGACGATGAAATCAGTTGGGATCAAGCAATTCCCAATCTTAGTCGGGATATCTTCGAGTAACCCCTTTGGAAGTCTAACTGAACGATCAACAAGTGTTAGGGAGATCCTCGTGGTTGTGAAGTCTGTCATCCCCATCCTTTTGGCAACTGAATATGGCATGAGGTTGACACTTGAACCAAGGTCACAAAGAGAACGCTCAAATCTATCTGTGAATATCGTACAGTCCAACACAAAACTCCATGGGTCTGGCAGCTTCTTTGGGATCATGTTGGTCATAATTGCACTGCATTCATGAGTAATCATCAAGAATCCTTCTTCAAGGTTCACGTTTCTTGTCCCGTGAAAGTATCTTGATTGGTGTCGATCGATGCTGGCTAGTGTCGATCGATACTGGAGCGATTTTGGTATCCTCATCGTCAAGATCGACGAAAATATATGCAGTTTGGCCAATTTTTACTCCTGGAGTGACCTCTTTTCCACTCCTCAAGGTGATTGCATTGATGTGAGCCCTTGGGTTCTCTACTTTCCCTGGAAGAAAACCTTCTTGCCTTTTCACAGCCTCTGAAGTTTGAGCTATCTGAAGTTCCAACTTCTTCTGCTGAATATTAATAGCGTCGATCCTTCCACTCAGATCATTGTATAGGACATCAATCTTCCCATTGAAATCCACATTGAGCTTCTGCTGTCCTTGAAGAAGTTGTTCAAACATAGACTCGATCTTGCTATATGGGAGCTTAGCTGGTATGGGCTGATAAGATGAGTTTCCATAGTTCCTGGTATACCCACTGTTCTGAGATGATTTCTGGCCAAACTGATTAGAACCTCCGTGCTGAGAATTGTTGTTGAATTGATTCCTCTGACCCTGAAAACCAGAACCACCAATGTAGTTAACATCCTCTACTTCATCCTCGTTGAATACCTTAGCATCTTGGCTTGAACAGCCTTTTGTGTCTTGCCCATCAGAAGATTGTGCATATAATCCAACTTGGCTTGAACATCAACAATATGTGAACCAGCCATGCTACCAGCTAGCTTTTTCTGCTCAAAATCAGCATTCTTGGTGATATTGCTAGACGTCAAGTTCTCAATCAACAAATAAGCATCATCAGGATACCTGGTGTTGAAGTTTCCATTGCTCAAAGCATCCAAAGTCATCTGATACCTCCAATCAATCCCTCTGAAGAAGAAACCCATCAGCTGAACATCATAGTATCCGTGATGTGGACAATCTCTCTGGTATGATCTGAATCTCGTCCAAGCAGCTTTGAACGACTCAGTAGGTCCCTGAGAAAACTGGGAGATCTTGTTTCTCAGATCCTCAGATCTGGCATCATCATAGAAATTGTTCAGGAAGGCAATCTTAGTCTCTTCCCAAGTAGTCATTGATCCAGGAGGTAACTGCTTCAGCCAGTAAGTTGCTTCTCCACCAAGAGAGTATGCGAAAAGCTTGCAGAAGAGGTAATCATAGGACCCTCCATTGATCTTGATGCTAGTGACCAAATCCTCAAACCTCTCGATATGGTCCATGGGATGTTCATTGGAAAGACCATGAAAAGGGTGCTGACCCACAAGAGTGTAGTATGCAGGTTTCAGCTTGATATGCTCATATTAATACCCTAACAGTACTAAAGCAGTAGTTGTAATATAGTTAGGGGTCGAACCACAAAGACTCACAGAGATGCACAATAGATTGTATAGTATCGAATTAAGCTAAGCCAAGAGATGTAATTGAAAGCAGTGCAGAAATTAAAAGACTTATAATTCAATTGGGAAAATATAGGCTCAGGGTATTTCTCAGGAAATCAATGAATGCAGATAAACTAACTAATCAGGATTTAGATTTAGCACAGTTCTTGAACTCAAATCACTAAGGTATAATTAACCAACTTTCGTTGCAAAAACTATCTAAATCTAAATCCTAGGAATTCCAAATCTCTTTGCGAATCTTAAAGTCTAAATCAGCTTTAATATCAGGTTTGATGTGTTCACAAATCAATTAAACCAAATCTCTTTGCGAATAAACAATTTGCTCACCTAGGTTCTATCAGGTAATTAATCGTACTGTCGTGCCTAATCAATTATCCTAAGATCTATGTTCCAGATTCGTCAACCTAGAATTAGCTTTGAGAACAACCTAAGGCGAAGAACTAATTCAGATGCTGAATCCTAAACAGATAATCAACCTAGCATTCAGAGAAAACTCTTATGAGAACCCTGAACCTAAAGTGGATCTACTCAGACATGGAGAATGAAACAATCAACATAACTGAATAAATCATCAATAGAAAATAAGAGTAACAAGGAGGTTTTGAGATCTGATCTCGGGCGAAGGGAGATTCAGACTTGTCTCTCTCAAACCAATAGTAAAATAAAGCATAAAAAGCATAGCCATAAAAGTGGCTGTAAAATCCCTATAAATAACCTAAAACACGAATTGGGGCTTCTTGTAATTATTAAAGACTTCTGGGCACTTTTGCAATTCTTCAAGTCTTGGAAAACTCGCGGGTCGTGTCTTGCTGCGATGGGTATCGATCGATACTAGCNNTTCCCAAGTACCCAAATGTCACCTAACCAGCTTTTGATCTAACCACCATGTACTTCTCCGTAGACATTCGCAGCTTCCCAGACTACACACATTATCTCACAGCATTGTTCAGATAAAGCCATCCTCGCCAGTTTCATCGCTGCAGCCAATATTCAAGAACCTTCTAGATTATTTACCATACGATATCATGACAAGGAACCACCTTTTTCACACTTTTTGGTATTATTTCTCTCCCCCAAACTTATTTCTTATTATGTTCTCTTTTTTTATATTTTCAGCTTTGCATATACACATCAAGGTCCGAAACGCGAGTATTGATGGTGTTTGCCACCGAATCCCCGGTTCATCCCTATCTATGTATCAAAGGATGTAGGCGAATAATGGCATCATAGGAAAATCCTAACCTCGCTTCCAATCATCTGTGTGATCATCCCTTCTTAAGTAGAATAATGGGATCGCTGGAAATTTTCCTAGCCCTCTACTCAGAAAAAATCATTTCAATCTTTTATGCTCTTATTTATCAACTTATAACATGGGAGAGAGATACCATAACTCTAAGCATATGAGTTTCTTTGTTAGATATGAATGATGAATCAAGCTCTGTGAAAACTAACCACATTGATGTAGTGCAAAAATTTGGCTCAGGCTTCAGAAGAACTCTGCTGGAGACATGGATGTTTTCTAGTCAACTGGTCAGTCTTTGGATTTTTCATTAGTCGATCTAGAACTGATCCTGTAACACTGTGCACTCAAAAACAAAATCAAATCAATAGGTTCAAGCACAGGATCATCATCTCCAACAAGTTTTGACTCAATAAAACGACAATTTTTTTTTATTTTATGACTCTAAGAAAAACAAACACAATGTCAGCAGACACCTCCCCCAGACTTGAACAACACTGTCCCCAGTGTTATCTAGCCTAGAGTAGGTAAAAGAAACAAAAGAAAATGATAAAATTGGGAAAAACAAGAAGTTACCTTCATGGAACATCGAGTATCGATCGACACACAGCCTGGTATCGATCGATACCAGGCTTAAATCGACTTGATGAACCGTACATTCGCGATTGGTGTCGATCGATACCAATGGGGTATCGATCGACACTAAGGCGATTTCGAGTATGCTCCTTGTTTATCCTGACACAAACACAAAACGAACGAAAATAAAAGGAAAAACGACTCAAAGACAGACTCACCAGTGGGTTGCCTCCCACCAAGCGCTCGTTTAACGTCAATAGCTTGACTGTAACGCCCTTCAGGCTGGATAAGAGTGAGAGCTTGCACCAAAACAGGCTCCACAACTTGACATTGCTAGCTTCAGAGTTCTGCTCAGCATACTTTCCACAAACTCCTTTCCTGTCTCTTTCAGCTCAGAAGTAAGAAGAACTCTAGCCTTAGAGAATGGCTTTGAGGCTCCTTTGCACCTCACCTTGTACTCAATCGAGTCTCCATCGCACTTCTGAGGTATCAAAGTAACATGGGGATTCTCGACCTTTTTGTTCTTGGCTTTCTTCTTTGTTGTGTTAGCCTTCTTGACAACTTCCTTGGGAATGCTGGGCGGTTCAGCTGAAATGTCTGCAACAATAGGCTCATCAGGAGGCTCTTCCAAAAGATCAACTGCCAGCGACTTTTCTATAACAACCTCGATGTTAGAGACACGTGTGGGAACACTCCTAGGGGGAATGATATCATAATAGACCCCTCCGTCAATGTAAGAGAAAGAGATTCTCTTATTAGGCGTGTCTATGATTTCGCCAGCAGTACCCATAAATGGTCATCCCAGGAGTATAGGCATACGAGATATCGCACTCATCTCCACAACCTGAAAATCAGTCGGCACCAAACAATCTCCTACTTTGACTAGCAAAGCAGAGATTGTACCGTATGGAAGTGAGGTGGAGTCGTTCGCGAATGTGATAGATACCTTTGAAGATCGAATATCGAGCCCAACCGTTCTGCAATTTCCCTTTAGATGACATTAACACTAGCCCCTGAGTCCATGAGAGACTCTTTAAACTCGACTCCAGAGATAGATCATGGTACCTCGAGTTTCACTGGGTCTTCCCTCTGTGTCAATTGCCGCAGCGGTAGTGACTTGCGTCTTGCCTCGAGAAAGAGTGCCTTAATTTCTTCCTCAGTTTCTCTGCAATCTTTGAAGTGACTTAGCAGAGGACGGTATTCTAGAGCTTCTTCAAAGGTTGATTCAGGGGAAATCCTTTGTACCATCTTCTCAAAGCCACGCAGTTGCTTTGGAGAAATGGGATCTCTGAGGTGTCGAGGAATAAGATTTAGCTTCTTGGGATTGCGAGCTCTTTCTTCGATCAACTCAGGTGTTTCCACAGTTTCTGGCTCCTTCTGCGAGGGGTATCGATCGACACCAGGTAGGGTATCGATCGATACTCTTGTTCTTGAATCGTCCCTGGTAGATTTATCATCATCAAAAGGATGCTCCACAACTAATTTATCCAACAAAGCCTTGCATCTGGCGTCCTCCCATTCCTTTCTTGTCATAATATGAGGCATAGGATAAGGTATCCTGGGTATATACACTCGTTCTGCAACTACCTTAGGCACAACAGTCGAAGTCTCAGTTGTCTCCTCAGAAATCGCCTCAGTATCGACCGATACCAATGGGGTATCGATCGATACACGGGTTTTGAAAGTATCCTGTTTCAGAATTATAACCGGCATCGATCGACACTTTGGGTATCGATCGATGCCCTGGCGATTTCAGGATCCTCATCGAAATTTTCTGCACTTGAGGAGATCGCATTGACGTGTGCTCTTGGATTTTCAGTTCTCCCTGGAAGTAAACCTTCATGCCTCTGCACAGCTGATGCAGTCTGAGCGACCTGAGTTTACAGCTTTCTTTAACTAAGGTTGACAGCTTCAATCTTTCCATTCAGGTGGTCAATTTTCCCATTGAGATCAGTGTACAGATGGTCAATCTTTCCATTGAAATCCACTTGCAGTTTTTGTTGTCCCTGAAGAATCTGCTCAAACATGGATTCCATCTTATTATCCGTAGACTTTGGAGAGATGGGCTGGTACGAAGAATTCCCGTAATTTCGAGTGTTGTTGCTCAAGTTCCGGTTGTTGTTGTACCCAAATTGCTGACCCTGAAATCCAGAACCACCAACGTAGTTACAATCTTCCAGTTCATCTCCATCAATATTATTGACTCCATCAGCAAGGTGTACAGCCTTCTTCGACTTCCCAATCAAAATATCCAGCTTGGCTTGTACTGCAGCAATTTGCGATCCATCAATTCCTCCAGCCTGCTTCTTTCGCTCAAAATCAGCATTCTTGGTGCTATTGCTAGACGCCAAGTTCTCAATCAGCACAATCGCATCTTCTGGATACCTGGTGTTGAAGTTCCCATTACTCGCAGTATCCAAAGCCATCTGGTACCTCTAATCGATCCCTCTGTAGAAAGTACCCAGCAGCTGAACCTGATTGAACCCATGGTGCGGACAATCTCTCTGATATGATTTGAAGCGAATCCAAGCAGCATTGAGTCCCTCTGTTGGACCTTGAGAAAATTGAGGAATTTTGTTCCTGAGCTCTTCAGATCTCGCATCATCATAGAAATTGCACAAGAATGCTTTCTTCGTCTCATCCCATGTAGTTAGCGAACCAGGAGCCAACTGCTTCAGCCAATAAGTAGCATCCCCACCAAGAGAGTATGAGAAAAGTTTGTAGAATATGAACTCATTGGGCACTCCATTGTACTTCATACCAGTGACCAAATCCTCGAAGCTTTCGATATGATCCATGGGATGCTCATGAGGTAGGCCATGGAAAGGACTCTGACTCACGAGAGCATAGTACGTAGGCTTCAGCTCGAAATCGTTCCTCTGAAAAGTTGGGATGCGAATCGCAGATTGATTGGCATAGAACTGATCAGGTCTGTTGTGCTCGCCAAGTGTCCTAACTCGATCACCTGCAGCATTCTCAATGTTGTCGCGACCAGCTGGCGCGGCAATCTCAATAACAGCAGCAGGGACAACGACGTTTCCAGCTTCATCAAGTCGCTGCCCTCTCTCATTGCACACTTGACCCTCTTGGTCTCTCAGAACTCCAGTTTCACCAGCTCTTAAAACCACTGGGTTGTTCATCCCTGATGTTTGCTTGGTCTTTCTGTTTGTGCGTTCCACAAGTGCTAGCTGTTCCAATGACACTTCAACTAGCTGAGTGCTCTTGTTGCTTCTGGTTTCACGAACAAGCATACACCTGAAAACAAAACACTAGACAAGGCACGTAAGTAACCAAAAAAAAATACGTTCAGTATCGATCGATACCAAGTGGTTTCGATCGATATCAACAAAAAAGTCGCCTGGGTATCGACCGATACTAGTGAGTATCGATCGATACCGACGAACTTAGTCGAAACTCGACAGCTAAAATCTAATGGCGAAATTGAGTCACCGGCAACGGCACCAAATTTGATATGCTCAAATTAATACCCTAACAGTACTAAAGCAGTTGTTGTAATATAGCTAGCGGTCGAACCACAAAGACTCACAGAGATGCACAATATATTTTATAGTATCGAATTAAGCTAAGCCAAGAGATGTAATTGAAAGCAGTGCAGAAATTAAAAGAGTTGTAATCCAATTCGGAAAATATAGGCTCAGGGTATTTCTCAGGAAATCAATGAATGCATATAAACTAACTAATCAAGATTCAGATTTAGCGCAGTTCTTGAACTCAAATCACTAAGGTTTAATTAACCAACTGTCGTTGCGAAAACTATCTAAATCTAAATCTTAGGAATTCCAAATCTCTTTGTGAATCTTAAAGTCTAAATCAGCTTTAATATCAGGTTTGATGTGTTCACAAATCAATTAAACCAAATCTCTTTGTGAATAATCAATTAGCTCACCTAGGTTCTATCAGGTAATTAATCGCACTGTCGTGCCTAATCAATTATCCTAAGATCTAAGTTCCAGATTCGTCAACCTGGAATTAGCTTTGAGAACAACCTAAGGCGAAGAACTAATTCAGATGGTGAATCCTAAACAGAGAATCAACGTAGCATTCAGAGAAAACCCTTATGAGAACCCTGAACCTAAAGTGGATCTACTCAGACATGGAGAATAAAACAATCAACATAATTGAATAAATCATCAATAGAAAATAAGAGTAACAAGAGGTTTTGAGATCTGATCTCGGACGAAGGGAGATTCAGACTTGTCTCTCTCAAACTAATAGTAAAATAAAGCATAAAAAGCATAGCCATAAAAGTGGCTGTAAAATCCCTATAAATAACCTAAAACACGAATTGGGGCTTCTTGTAATTATTAATGTAAAATCCCTATAAATAACCTAAAACACGAATTGGGGCTTCTTGTAATTATTAAAGACTTCTGGGCATTTTTGCAATTCTTCAAGTCTTGGAAAACTCGCGGGTCGTGTCTTGCTGCGATGGGTATCGATCGATACTAGCCAGTATCGATCGATACCAAGGCTTCATACCGGGTTCTCAGTAACACGAACTTCTGCTTTGCTCCAAATGCTCCAGAAAGCTCCAATATCTCCAACAATGTTTCCAATGTGTTATGACATGTAAAAGACTCTAAAAGACTACAAAACAGTAGAAAGACTCTATAAAAAGGACTTATATCATGGCCTAAACAAGGTAAAAACCATGATATATCACAGCTCAAAGTCATTCCTCTGAAAAGCAAGCGGACGAATCGTTGATTGATTTGCATAAAAATGATCAGGCCTGTTGTACTCACCAATCGTTCTACCACGATTAACCACAGCATTCCCAGCGTTCGCGTTCGCATTCCCAGCGACATTCCCATCGACAACAGGAGCAGGTGGAATGATGTTTCCCTCTCCATCCAGACGTTGTCCTCTCTCATTGCACAATTGACCCTCTGGGTTTCTGTAAGCACCAACTTTATATTGAACCAACTCCACTTGATTGTTGTTCATCTTTGCTGGCTTCTTTGCTCTTCTGTTTGTGCGGTCCAAAAGTGATAGCTGCTCGAGTGACAGATCAACTAGCTGAGTGCTTTTGCTCCTTCTGGTTTCACGATTAGGCATACACCTGAAAACAAGAATCAAGAACGTAAGTAACTTGGTAACACGATGAGTATCGACTGACCCTGGTTGGTGTCGATCGATATCAACAAAAAGAGAACGACGAGTATCGACCGACACTAGATAGTACCGACCGATACCGACGAGCTTAGTCGAAATTCTCAGACTAAAATCTAATGGCGAATTGAGTCTCCGGCAACAGCGCCAAATTTGATATGCTCAAATTAATACCCTAAAAGTACTAAGCAGTAGTTGTAGTAAAGTAGGGGTCGAACACAAGGACTCACAGAGACACATAATAGATTATATAGATGAGAATTAAGCTAAGTGATCAATGATATTGAAAACAGAACGTAAATTAAAACGGTTGTAAATTCGATTGGAGAAAGATAGGTTCAGAGTATTTCTCAGGAAATCAATGAATGCAGATAAACTAACTAGCATGATTCAGATTTAGCGTGGTTCTTGAACTCAAATCACTAAGATATAGCTAACCAACTCTCGTTGCGAAAACTATCTAAGTCTAAATCCTAGAATTCCAAATCTCTTTGCGAATCCTAAAGTCTAAACCAGCTTTTAGATCAATTTTGATTTGTTCACAAAATAACTAAACCAAATCTCTTTGTGAATAGTTATTTTGCTCACCTTAGGTTCTATCAGGTAATTAATCGCACTCTCGTGCCTAATCAATTATCCTAAGATCTAAGTTCTAGGTGATCAATCCAGAATTAGCTTTGCAAACAACCTATGGTGAAGAACTAATTCATATGGTGAATCCTAATAACTAAATCAACCTAGCATTCAAAGATAACCCTTATGAGAACCCTAAACCTAACAAGAGATCTACTCAGACATGGAAATTGAAGCAATAAACATGTTTGAATAAATCATCAAATAAAATAGAAAGAGTAACAAGAGGGTTCGAAATCTTCTCTCGGACGAACATAGTTTCAGACTTGTCTCCCTTCAAAAGCTCTCTCACAAATCCAAAGTAAAATAAAAGCATAGCTATGAAATTGGCTGTAAAATTCTATTAAATAACCTAAATCACGTTTTAAGACTTCTTGTAAATAATAAAGTCTTCTGGGCCATTTTGCAATTCTTCAACTCATCTTAAGTCGCGATTGTGTCTTGTTGCAGTGAGTGTCGACCGATACCAATGTAGTATTGATCGATACTGAGACTTCAAATCGGGTACTCGGCTACACGAACGTCTGCTTTGCTCCAAAATGCTCCAGAAAGCTCCAATATCTCCAATTATGCTCCAAACATGCTAAAACCTGTAAAAAACTCTATAACACTACAAAATAGTAGAAAGACTCTATAAAACGGACTTATATCATGGCTTAAACGGGGTAGAAACCATGATATATCAAATGATTAAGAGGGGAAAAGAAAATCAGTAAAAGAAAAATTATCTTGATCCTCATAAAGAATGTGCACTAGAAGTTCAAAAGATAATTCATTTGCAAAGTTTAGCAAATTTGATGCCATAAGCATTTCCTGACCATGATTGAGTGACAAAGTCACATATACCAGCTGTGTTCCAATTAATATTGATGTTCCGGGGGGACAATATCAACAACTATTGAGTCTAGGGATCGAATGAAGCGTGATAGACCTATTGGTTTCTAAGATAAGAATCCTCGAAAAGAAAAGGAGCAGACTTTTAAAATGGCAAGACCGAGGAATCAAGGAATTATGGAGGATCTCCATAAGAGACATTAGACATGACTAAGAAAGAAACCCAGGTATCTGGTAATGATAAGAGATGTTAACTAGTTGTATCATGTCTGAAATAAAATGGAACCAAGAAGCAAATCGACGTCGATAATATTTTTGCGTGCAGTGAAGCAGTTGATGAGAATTGAGGATCATAAACCGCGGTAGGAGAAGTTTTATTGAAAAATGTACATAATGTGATGATTGGCCAATCATGGAAAAAGCCGTAGAGGCAGAATTAAAATCTCTTGTAGAGAAGTATTTGGACCTGGACCAGTAGTCCGTACATTTGAAAGTGTAAAACTAATACGACATAAGTGGATCTTTTATGCGAACGATGAATGAAAATGATATATGAAGAGATATATTTTCTTGTGGTAGATGCAACTATTTTCAGATCCTTTATCAGTCTGAGAATGAGAGAAAGACTTGATTTAGTCCTAAAGGAATTTAAACTGCTAAGAGCAGCTCAAAAGAGTTTAAACTGCCAGAAGCAGTTTATAAGGATTTAAATTGCTATAAGCATCAAATACGTTTCATGGGGTATATTCTTAATGTAAATATTATGAGGTTAACCGATATACCCATGTGTATTTATCAAAAGATTATGGATCAAATAGATCCTTGATTTGAACATAATCGAAACTCCTAAAGAATTACCAGAAGTCGAAATTTGGAAGAAACGATTTTGGAAAGACAACATTTTCTTTAGGTGTTATGAATTATAAATCTAAGGAAAGAGATGTTATCTCAAAAGATCCTTGCATGATGTTATACAAAATGCTCATATATTTGGTCCTGAAGTACCATACTTAAAATGATATTTGAGCAAGTTGTTGATCTCTTTCATGATTGAAAGATTTGCTTTCGTATGATAAGAAGAAAAGCCAAAATAGTAAGTTTTATGAGAAGAGCATGAATGACCCATATGTATAAGATAAATGTTTAGAAGATTGTATGTAAAAAGAAATTTGGCATGAAGTCCAAATAGACGAAGAAAATATCTTCTATGTCAGAAGGATGTTATGGACCACAAGTCCAATAACCTGAGAAATTATGATAATCATATGAGTGTATTGACTAAGGTTATGCTTATACCAATTCTCTAAAGATGCTATGATTGGAATGCATCTCTTGAAGAAGATGCTTATAGGGGAAAAATATGATGATGTACGTGGTTGTACTTTTTTCCTTATCGTAGTTTTTATCCCACTGAGTTTTTCCATGACAATGTTTTAACGTGACAACAAAGAACACGCAAATGATACACCTAAGGGGAATGTACATATGAAAGTCTATCAAAATTCCAAAGATTATTAAGATCATTAGAACCAAAAAGAATGATCAAGTTGAATCATTCACGATATCCATTAATTGCAGAAGAATGGCGATGTACGTCTACTACTAATTCGTTCAAGTGAAGATTTGACGGACTTAATTTAACAAGACGTCTCTAACTGCTACTTTCAAGAAGCTAGTTAATCATAATGGATCGCGTCATCTCAAATATTTCAGGTGATATACTCATGAGAAGGAATAATAGCGCGCCGCACTCTTTTTCCCTTAACTACGGTTTTTCCCACTGAGTTTTCCTAGAAAAGTTTTTAACGAGGCAACAAAGATATAACGCAAAAAACAATAGTGACAATGGTTTCCAAGGGGGAGTGTCACAAAATTCAGAAACAACAGGCGCACATTGTTTTATAATGTGGAGCCTGCTATCCCTATGATGCATCGTAACTTCAAGCTTCTTTATATATACGAACGTTATCGTTCATTGTAAACAAAAAAGAACAATTAATATTCTCTTTTGTTCAATTTTCCAAATACATAAGGACTCTAATTGCACTTATATATGGTATTTCAGGACCAAGTATCTCTTCATTTTCCTCATGTGGTCGAAATGGATCATTTTCGACTTTGAGTGATCTAACGATCATTGGGATAGTTAGAGGAGTTGCTTTATCCATATTAAAGCGTGTTAACAATCTTTCAATATATGTGGATTGACGCATATACCCTATTGAGAATGCTCAATTTGTAGGTCAAGACAATACTTTATTTGTTCGAGATCTTTCATCTCAAATTCTCCTTTTAAATATTCGGATGCTTTTTATCTTTCCCCTTGAGTTCCGATAATATTTAGATCATCAACATATACCGCGATAATTACAAATCCGGTAACTGTTTTCTTTATGAAAACACATGGGCATATAGGATTGTTCACATATGAATATTTTGCTAAATGCTCACTGAGACGATTGTACCACATACGCTCAAATTGCTTTAACCCATATAATGATCTTTGCAATTTTACTGTACATAACTCCTTAGGTTTGGAATTTAATGATGATATCATCTTAAACCAATAAGGAATTCTCATATAGATATCATTACCTAATGATCCATATAAATACGTTGTAACGACATCCATGAGACGCATCTCTGGATTTTCATCAGCTGATATACTCATTAAGAATCTAAAAGTGATTGCATCCATAACAGGAGAATACGTTTCCTCATAATCGATCACAGGTCTTTGAGAAAAACCTTGAGCCACGAGGCGAGCTTTGTATCTCATAATCTCATTTTTCTCATTTTTTTTTCGAACGAAAACCCATTTGTATCCAACCGGCATCACATCTTTAGGTGTGAGCACAATAGGTCTGAATACTATTCGTTTATTAAGCGAATCAAGTTCGACTTGCATAGGATTTTTCCATTTTATCTAGTCATGTCTCTTTTGACATTCATAAACAGAACTTGGTTCTAAATCTTCGTTTTCCTCATTTATTTCTCTTGAAACAAGGTATGAGAAAACGTCATCGACATCATCAATTTCATTTCGATTCCATATATTTCCATTATGGATGTAATTGATGGAAATTTCATGATTTCTTTCGGATTCATGATGCTCTGCATTATCTTTAGTCTCATGATTCGTTTCTTCCAAAATATTTTCTGTTATTTTGGGTGTATTATGCATTTCAGATTCCTTTCGTTTTCTAGGATTTTTATCTTTAGAAACGATATATCTACCACGCTTCAGGCGTGTTCTAGACTCTCGTGTATCATCTGCTTTTCCACGTTCATGTGGTATATCAATACGAGCAGGAGTATTTGCAGCCGGTATGTGGGATTTAGTTACCGTTTAAGTATTTGCAAATGCATCAGGTAGCTGATTTGCTATGCTCTGCAAATGCATAATTCGTCGAACTTCTAGTTCCGACTGTTTAGTAGGAGGATCAACCTTTTTATTGATCCAATATATATTCCCAACCTTTTTTGTGATCCCATCTTTGTACGTTGTGGTGGTGTTATTGGCACGTATACCGCACAACCAAAGATTCTTAGATGAGAAATATTTGGTTCTCTACCAAATGCTAATTGTAATGGGGAATACTTATGATACGTACTTGGCCTCACTCGGATAAGTAATTATGCATGCAAAATGGCATCTCCCCATACAGAGGTTGGAAGTTTTGATCTCATGATCAATGGTCTTGCAATGAGGTTTAGACGTTTAAATAATGATTCAGCCAAACCATTTTGTGTGTGAACATGTGCTATAGAATGTTCAACTTCAATCTCCGTTACCATATAATAATCATTGAATGCTTGGTATGTGAATTCACCAGCATTGTCTATTCTAATTCTTTTAATGGTATAATCAGAAAATTGTGCTCACATTTTGATTATTTGAGTTAGAAATCTCGCAAATACAACATTTCAAGATGATAATAGACAAACATGTGACCATCTGCTGGATGCGTCAGAACACCATAAAATAAAGGAATGATCCACATGGTGGATGTATTGGTCCACAAATATCACCTTGAATTCGTTCAAGGAACTTTGGTGATTCTTTATCAATTTTGGTTGGCGATGGCATTATGATCAATATTCCAAGAGAACATGCAACACATGTCATTTAATTCCCCTGGTATATCTCTTGGATTTTTAGGGAATGATCATGTGAGCTTTCTATGATTTTACGCATCATTGTAGTGCATGGGTGACCGACGAAATCATGCCATAATATGAAATCATCTTGATTTCGTTTGATCACGAGATGTGATTCTATTGCATATATATAAGTGTGATGCAAACCAGAATGAAGTGTTCGAAGTTTTTCCAATATAAGTCTTTTGTCTGATTTATCAGAAGTTATATACATATACTTCTTTCCATTCTCAGTTGCAGACTGAATTTCATATCCTTGGAGATATATGTCTTTGAAACTCAACAAATTCCTCTTAGAATTCGGAGAATACAAAGCATCATTTATGGAAAATTTTGTTCCATTAAGCAACATAAAGTTGGCTTTGCCACTTCCTTTAATTAGGTCTGTAGGACCTGGTATTGTATTGACAATAATGTTTGTCGGTTTCATATTTGAAAAATATTATTTGTTCTTCAGAATAGTGTGAGTGGTTCCACTATCTGCTATGCAAATTTTTCGAGTTTTCTCCTTGGATATTGTCTCATTTGCATTGTGATCCATTATATCTGTATTTCACATGAACATCAAATAAAGGGAAAGTAAAGAACGCTTAATAATTATATGTTTAATGAAACAACATTTATTCATTAAAACTGAAATACATAATAATATTATTCGTTTAAAACCGAAATACAAAATCTTATACATGTAATAATTTGAGACTTATTAAGTGGTCTCAGTACAACAATTCCAGTTATCCGCAAAAACAGTCTCGTTGAAATTATTTTCGAAGTCGGAAGAATCGAGGTTCATTGTACCCTCTAAGTGTTTTGTAAGGTTCCCTTTCTTCCCTTTGCCCTTAACAGATTCCTGGTATAACTTACAAAGGTGTGGGGGAGTTTGACATACATGGGACCAATGCCCTTTGGATCCGCATCTGAAACAGACATTTTCATGCTTCTGGACGGATTTTTCTTGTGGTCATTTTCTTTTCGGAAAATGCTCAGGTCAAACCCATTTGTATGATTCCCTTCCTTTCGGGTTGTAAGTTTTCCCACGTCCGTGATTAAATCGACGGTCACGACCCCGACAGGTTTGATTTTGTCTTTCCGAATTTTTTACATCTGTTGCATTTACTTCCGAAATTGAGAATTGTGGTTTTTTATTAGTAGCTCGCTATTCTTTTCCGCCAATATAAGAGTCACAATTAACTCATAAAACCTTGTGTACATGCGACTCCTATAGAGTTCTCGCAGAATACGGTGTTCTTTGTGAAAAGTGAGATATGTCTTCTCGAGCATTTCTGCTTCGGTGACAGGTTTACCACAATATCTCAATTGTGATACCACTCTCAAAATAGCGGAATTATATTCTCGCACTTTTTCAAAATCCTGAAACCTCATATTTTTCCACTCCTCTAAAGGCGTGAGGGAGAGTTATTTCCTTTTGATTATCAAACCCTTCTTTGCTTTGGCTGGATCTTTTATGTTCTTATAATCATGCGTCACATTTTCGTCGAGATGTTTCCTTATCAAAATTATTGCATTTACCTTATCTTCGGCAAGCGATTTGTTTCCTTCTTTTATTGTCTCATACAATTTTTCGACTCTAGATAGATTTCTATATTAGTGATCCATTCAATGTAGTTTGCTCCAGTTATTTTTAGAGCCGGATTCGACTCTAGATAGATTTCTATATTAGTGATCCATTCAATGTAGTTTGCTCCAGTTATTTTTAGAGCCGGAAACTTGAGTTTCTCAATGTTTGTCATTTGATTTTTCTAAAAACATAATCACAAAAATAATATTAGTAAAAGAATAAACTTTTATATTAAAACGAACCGTTTACATGAATAACTAAAGCAATTACAAGAAAACATAGTGCATAGAAAACTAACACAACAGTTGAGGTAAACTCTTCGGGACTAACTACTCCAACGAAGATACCATAAATAGAGGCAAAGATTACAATTGTGTTTAAAATCAACAACAATCGAATCATGTTTCTTATAAAAATCGGAAAAATATTTGAGAGAAGATAGAATGTTTGAGTGAAGAAAAATGAGTGAAAGATAAGTATATTTATATATTGAAAATACTGTTCATAGCCGTTTGAAAAAAATTCTTTGTGACCGTTAGAATCGAAGAAAATCAATCATAAAATTTTAATATGTATTAGTTTATATATATGCAATATATCACATCTCGTGATCAAACGAAATCAAGATGATTTCATATTATGATATGATTGCCTCGGTCACCCATGCACCACAATGATGCATAAAATCATAGAGAGCTCACATGGTCATTCCCAAAAAATCCAAGAGATATACCAGGGGTATAAAATGACATGTGTTACATGTTCTCTTGAAAAAGTGATCACAAGGCCATCGCCAACCAAAATTGATAAAGAATCACTAAAGTTTGTTGAACGAATTCAAGCCGATATTTGTGGACCAATACATCCATCATGTGAACCATTCCACTATTTTAAGGTGTTAATTGACGCATCCAGCAGATGGTCACATGTTTGTCTATTATCATCTCGAAATGTTGCATTTGCGAGTTTCTAATTCAGATAATCAAACTGCGAGCACAATTTTCTAATTATCCCTTTAAAAGAGTTAGACTACACAACGCTGGTGAATTCACATCCCAATCATTTAATGATTACTGTATGGTAACGGGGATTGAAGTTGAACATTCTGTAGCACATGTTCACACACAAAATGGTTTGGCTAAATCAGTAATTAAACGTCTGCAACTCATTGTAAGACCATTGATCATGAGATCAAGACTTCCAACCTCTGTATGGGGACATGCCATTTTGCATGCATAATCACTTACCCGAGTGAAACCAAGTGCGTATCATAAGTATTCCCTATTACAATTGGCATTTGGTAGATAACCAAATATTTCCGATCTAAGAATCTTTGGTTGTGCGGTTTACGTTCCAATAGCACCCCCACAACGTACAAAGATGGGATCACAAGGAAGGTTGGGAATATATATTGGATGTGATTTTCCATCAATTATACGATACTTAAAACTATAGACTGGTGACATCTTTAAGGCACGTTTTGCCGATTGTCATTTTAATGATAAAGTATTCCCGGTTCTAGGGGAGAAAACAAACAAGTAGGAAAGGATATCAAATGGAGTGTACGATATCTGTTACACCTTGATCCTCCTACAAAACAGTCAAAACTAGAGGTTCGACGAATCATGCATTTACAGAGTATAGCAAATCAGCTACCTGATGCATTTGCATATACTAAAACGGTAACTAAATCACATATACCAGCTGCAAATGCCCTTGCTCGTATTGAAATACCACAAGAAAGTGAAAGAGAATATGATACATATGAGTCAATACACGCTTAAAGCGTGGTAGACCAGTTGGTTTTAAGGATAAAAATCGTAGAAAATGCAAGGAAGCTGAAAAGCATGATATTCCCAAAATAGCAGAAAGCATTTTGGAATAAGCAAATAATGAGACTAATGGTAATACAGAGCATCATGAACCTGAAGGAAATCATGAAACTTCCATCAACTACATCCATAATGGAAAGCTATGGAATCTGGATGATGTCGATGACGTTTTCTCATACCTTGTTTCAAAGGAAATAAATGAGGAAAATGAAGATCCATAACCAAAGTCTGTTTACGAATGTCAAATGAGACATGACTGGATAAAATGGAAAGATGCTATGCAAGTCGAAATTTATTCGCTTAATAAATGAAAGGTATTCGGACCCATAGTACTCACACCTGAAGATGTGAGACCGATTAGATACAAATGGGTTTTCGTTGGAAAACGAATAAAGAAATACAAGATTATGAGATACAAAGCTCGTCTTGTGGCATAAGGTTTTTCTCAAAGGCCTGGAATAGATTATGAGGAAACATATTCCCCCGTTATGGATGCAATCACGTTTAGATTCCTAATGAGTATAGCGGCTAATGAAAATTTTGAGATACAACTCATGGATGTGTTACATCGTATTTATATGGATCATTAGATAATGATATATATATATGAGCATTCCTGATGGTTTAACATGCCAGCATCATTAAATTCTAAACCAAAAGAGTTATGTGCAATGATAAGCTCAAATTAATACCCTAAAAGTACTAAAGTTTAGTCGATTGTAATACTTAGGGATCGAATCCACAGAGACTCACAGAAACACACAATAGATTGTATAGGTGATAATTAAGCTAAGTGATCAATGGAATTGAAAGCCAATACGTAAATTAAACTGTTGTAAGTTCGATGGGAGAAAGATAGGTTCATGGTATTTCTCAAGAAATCAATGAATGGAGATAAACTAACAAATCAGGGTTCAGGTTATGCACGGTTCTTGAACTCAAATCACTAAAGTATAATTAACCAACTCTCGTTGCAAAAATTATCTAAGTCTAAATCATAGAATTCCAAATCTCTTTGCGAATCCTAAAGTCTAAACCAGCTTTAAAGTTCAAGTTTGATTTGTTCACAAAACAACTAAACCAAATCTCTTTACGAATAGTTATTTTGCTCACCCTAAGTTCTATTAGGTTTCTCAATTGCACTGTCGTGCCTAATCGATTAACCTAAGATCTAAGTTCCAGATTCGTCAACCTAGAATTAGCTTTGAGAACAACCTATGGTGAAGAACTAATTCAGATGGTGAATCCTAACTAATCAATTACCAGCAATCAGAGAAATCCCTATGAGAAAACCCTAAACCTAAGATGGATCTACTCAGACATGGAGAACGAAACAATCAACATAACTGAATAGATCATTAAATTAAACAATAAGAAAAGAGTAACAAGATGGTTCGAAATCTTCTCTCAGACGAACAGAGTTCTGACTTGTCTCCCTCACCAAGCTCTCTCACAAAAACCAAAGTAAAATAAAGCGTAGCCACCAAAAGTGGCTGAAAAACCTAGTTATCAAGCTAAAACACGTTTTGGGGTTTCTTGTAATTATTAAAGTCTTCTGGACCAAGGTGCAAACTTAAAACTTGTAAAAAGTCATGTTTCCTTCTTCTCCCGAGCAGTATCGATCGATACCATAAGTGGTATCGATCGATACACATTCTCTGTCTCGACTCTTCTGCTCGTCAGACTGGACTGTCTTCACAAAAACTGGCATAAATTTTGATCGCACCGTTGGAATGACCTCAAAACACTTCCAAATGAAAGATAATCCATTGATATGTCTTGTATCCAATTTTGAGCTCAATCCATCAATGGGAAATTCTTCAACGAATGCCAAACTTCTGACGTCTCTGCACGACTCTGCATCTCCATATGCTCATTTTCACCCAAATTGGCTCCTTTTCTCAAAGTCACCTAAAACATGTAAAGACTCGAAAAGACTCGAAAAAGACTCCAAAATACTAGAAATACTCTATAAATAAGACTTATATCATGGCCTAAAATGGGTAAAACCCATGATATATCATGCAATAAATTTACAAAGATCATTGTATGAGCTAAAGCAATATGGACGTATGTGGTATAATCGTCTCAGTGAGCATTTAACCAAAGAATGATATGTGAATAATCTTATATGCCCATGTGTTTTCATCAAGAAAACAACATCCGGATTTATAATTATCGCGGTATATGTTGATGATCCAAACATTATCAGAACTCAAGGGGATATACAGAAAGCATCAGATTATTTAAAAGAAAAAGTTGAGATGAAAGATCTCAGACAGACAAAGTATTGTCTTCGATTACAAATTGAGCATTATGAAAATGGTATATTTGTGCATTCCTTGGCCTTAGAAGACACCTAGCTCTCCTTCAAGTCAGCTGGCGGACCAAAGAGATCTTATTTTCCATTTTTAGACAATTTTTTTTTTTAAGGCTAACGACTCTTTTAGGATTTCGTTTTTGTGTTTTTTCCTTTTGCTTCAATCCATGATGAAAATGGTATAAGGTGTTTTCATTAGGTCATAGTGAATATTGCATGTTTTTGAGTGTGTTTAGGTACCTTGGAGGCGTTTTGGGGATATTTGGATTGTTGGACCAAAGTAGGATGCAAAGATCATCCGAGACACCGGAATATTGCAGCTGGAGGAAGACCTTCCAATCTGAATCAACTTTAACGTTCTTCATGGAAGTTGTATAAGAGTGAGTTAACTTTCCATATGAGTTGGAATTAATCAGGTCATTCGGATGTCAGGATCAGGAGTTATAGCAAAATTACTAAGGCAATGTCTGTATGGCCGAGAAAATCCCGCAGCACCGAGTTTGGACCATCACAAGAACCGGGATTCCACCGGCTGGAAAAACCGGCTGTTCCTCACCCGATGAAGAAGTTCCAAGAACAGGGATTCCACCGGCTGGAAAAACCGGCTTGTCCTCACTCGATGAAGACGACCCGACGTGAAGACGTACCAAGAACAAAAATTCCACCGGCTGGAAAAACTGGTTGACCCTTACCCGATGCTGAAGACTCGTCCCGAGGACAAGAGATCCACCGGCTGGCAGCATTGACCTGATCTTGCCCGAGGCCGATCTTCAGGACACCCAAAGACCCGCTCCATCGACTGGCCCTCACCCGATGCAACCGGCCGGTGCGAAGAACCAAACGAAGGCAGGAGATCCACTGGCCACCGACACCGGCTACCCCTTACGCGGTGTGAAGCCGCCGACTAAGAAGATCCATACCCGGTTTGTTCCGGGTTGACCCGGTCCGCCCCCCTTTTTCTATAAAAGCCCCTAAAGCTAATTTTCTTAGATCTATCTTATTTTCTAAGGCAAAAACGTTTTTTGGATTTGCTAAATAATTTTGTAAGAAGATCTTGGTTTTATTTATGCAATCTAAGTTTTATTAATCTAGTTTCATCTTTCTTTCTTTAATCTTTCACTTCCCTAATCACTTAATCATTGGATCATTAATATCTCTTATGAGATTTGAGTGTTCTATGATGATTAGTGAGTAGCTTGTTTAAAAACTCATGGGTGAGGTAGATTAGGTGTCTTCTTGAATGGTTAAGGATGTTTAGGACCTAGATCATCTTCTCCTTCTCTTATCTAAGGCTCTTCATGCTAGATTAAGCTTGGAAAATCTAGTTTAGACATTAGGGCATTTCATGCACATAAGGTGTTTGATAAAATGCCCATACAAGTTAGATAAGAGATTTTACTTGTTTAGCCTAAGGGATTAGTTGTCTAAAGAGTATTATGGCCAATGGAAGTTGATATTCATGCTTGTTAATTAGTTTTTCACAAATAGAAATGTGTTCTTGATTATCTAATTAACAAAGTGATTAAGACCATGGAAGTGGGTTAGTTTTGTTTTGACATTCTAAGCTTTGGGAGAAATGCTTGTTTGTGTTATTTAACATCCTTGATCAATCAATGAAGTCACCTAAGTCAATAACCTCACTCTAGATCTTGCTTTAATCATTTATCAATCTCGATTAGTACTTGTTAACTTGTTTACTTATTTGTTTTGCTTGAATTGAATTAGGATTGCTAGAATACAAACTAAAACCAACCTTGTTGCTTAACTTAAGTAGTTCTGTACATTCTTGGTGTTTTGAAACTTAACCCATTGGATTCGATACCTCTTATACTACTTAATATCTAGAAAGACCGAAAAGTCTACTATCAATTTGGCGCTGTTGCCAATTGGGTTTAGCTTTCAACATTGAGATTTTAGATCTTTTTGAGATTAAACTTTCTTTCTATTTTCGGTTACTAATCTCTTTCACTCTCTATTGCTACATCTCTCTTCTAGGTGTATGCATACGCGTTCTCGAGGCAAAGACTACCTAGTTGAACCAATAAACGACATCCACCTTCTAGACCGAGGCCTTAGAGCTAGGAGAGCAAGAGACCGAGTTCAGGAGGTTGCCGATTTGGGTATGGAAGACATTGACGGTATTCTGATCGGTGACATACGTGACAACGTGCAACCATGACAAGGTGGCAATGGAAACCACCCGCCACAAGGTGGCAATGGAAACCACCACGCTCAATGATGAGGACATCGAACCACCAAGACAAGTCATTCAAGCACCACTTGTACCAAGCGGACCATTGACAAGGACTAGGAGCAAAAGCTTGGTAAAGAAGTTCAACATGTTCTTGGACCAGCTGGATTATGAAAGCTTGATCGTATTTGATCAAGTTGAAGAGTGGCCGCTAATGCCACCCGAGAGCTCGTGTTGGAAGGATACTTTCATCTTAGGGCCACAGTCCAACCACAGCGATCCAGAAGGTGATCAACATATGGATCCAAAGCCCATTGAATCTATTTTCCAGAACGATAGAGACCACGCCAAGATTCCTTACCATTCTCCCAGGAACAGCCAAACAGTGAAGACATGTCGACTGGACCCTTTAATACCCGATAACACCAAGTGGCCTCTACTCAAGCCCACACTTGAAGCCCACCTCATCATTGTTTCCTTGGCCTTAGAAGACACCTAGCTCTCCTTCAAGTCAGCTGGCGGACCTAAGATGAATGCTCATTTAAGTTGAAGACCAAAGAGATCTTATTTTCCATTTTAGACAATTTTTGCTTTTAAGGCTAACGAGTCTTTTAGGATTTCGTTTTTGTGTTTTTTCCTTTTCTTTCTTGCAGGTTTATTGTGTTTTTATTTACTTTTATTGCTGAGAACCTGACTATATAATGCCTTGCATTTGTAGTCTTTTTTGGTTACCTTTGATTTTAATAAAGATATAACTTTTCTTGATTTCTAAAGAAATCGTGTCCTCTCTCTTGTTCGTGAGCAAGTTCGAACTCCAGAGATCCCTGAAGTATCAATAGGCTTCCACACCTATTGTGGTTCAACTCACTCCACCCACGTTTCCATCCTATCCTTGGTTAGACAAAGAGCGACCTTAGTCCAATTTTCTCGACCACTCGACCTCTCGACCATTCGACCTTGTGCCTAGGTCGGAGCTTGTATCATCTTTGGTATCAGAGCTCAAAGTTCCTAACAAGGTGTTCTTATTCCATAACTTTTCTCTTTGTTTTAGTTCTATCGAATTTTCTTTCTATTTCTTTTCTTTGATTGGTGGTTTTAGTCGATTTATTCCATAAAAACTCAAAAAAAAAAAAAAAAAATTTCCTTTTATTTTTGATAAATTTCGAACCTATTCCAAAAAAAAAAAAGAAAGATATTTAAAACCTTTTCGTTTTTTTTTGTTAACTTACGAAACTGTTCAAAAAAAAAAAAGGATATTTTTCCTTTTGGTTTGTTAAATCTCGAATCTATTCAAAAAAAAAATATATATACTTTGCCTTGAATATTAAATCTCTAAGATTCCTTTTGCGGATTTATTTGTGAGCTGCGTATCTTTTTCGTTTCTTCTTGTCCATTGTCGACTTTGAAGAAACCCTTGATACCTCTCTTTGTTCTTTCTTGTTGCAAGGTACCATGGAGAACCAAGGGAGACCGGCCGACCCCAACGCGGCCTTGATGCAAGCCATAGCTGCCATCCAACAACAGCTCCAAGCTGTGGGACAACGCCTCGACCAGATCGAGCAACCCCGGGGCAATCACCAACCAAGGCAACAACAACGAGCCAATGACCTTGAAGAAGAACTAGGAGCCGACCTCAATCTAGAGGAGGACCTACCACGACCTCAAGTGAGGAGAAGAGCTCTGAGGCACAACGGTATTGAAGAGGCCGAAGGTGACTTTCAAAGACACCACTCCACGGACATGAAGCTCAAGTCCCCAACCTTTGCTGGCCGAGTAGATCCCGAAGCTTACTTGGAATGGGAGCAACGGATGGAGCATATATTCGCCTATTACTGTTTTAGACACCACTGTTTTTGTTATTTTCATGGAACAAGAATAGAAGCGAATGTTTTTGGTGAATCATTTCGTTTGTTTTCGTGGGTGAAGAACTTTGGGCGGTATTGGTTCAATCTCAAGCATTTTACAGTGACGTGGGGTCAAATTATTAGGCAAACAAATCAAAACTTCTATGAAATATATTTCGATGGAAACACAACATTTAGTTTGCCTAAAGACTATCCAAACCAAAATCATTTTTTGGTTTTCACCCCCATCAGTGACATCATTCGGCAAGAAGTGTCATAACGGTATCCTATAGGTATGAGTAACTTTGATTGTATCTTAACCGTTTGTGTTTTAAAACTATGTAAAACTGGTGTTTTGTTCTGTAAAACTATATATTGGATCTGTGGGTTTTGGTAAAACTGGTAAAACTTGGTAAATGTAGTATTATTTTTGTTTTATAGATGTTTTAGGAGTAATCACGTGGGTTGGTAATCCACGGATGAAGACAACCGTTCAGTTTACCATCCGAGATAGAGAGTAAATGTTTTGTTTTGTTTTGTTTTGTGACATGTTGAAAGGGTTATCGTGTTTTGTTAGTAAATGTTTTGTTTTGTGACATGTTTAAAGGGTTAGAGTGTTTGGCTCATGGAGAACTGGCCGAGCAACTATCTTCACGTTTTACAAGCGCGAATGATTGGCACATCTTCTGCATTTTAAGATGTTTTCGCGTCGAAACAATAGGAAGTGAGTTTATTAAGTCATTGTCTATTATGATATAAATCGTAGTGAAATACTAACAACCAAAAATCTTTTTTTTTTGTAGATAATTCATGTCTTAAAGCAGAAGAAGGCCTCTCAAACATTGAATTTGAAGATTATGCGTTTTTTCCAGAACTATATAGTTTTCTGATTCAGTAAGATTATACGTTTCAAATATATATAGGTACCCATATCCTATTCAATTAGCATGTTTACTAATTTTCTAAACCTATAAATGTTTACAGGTACCCATATCCTCCACCAGACCCAGCAACCTACAACAACGACCACAAGCTTGGATTTACTCCATTCTAATAATACGCTTTTAAGACAATATATTGTAGTGTTTGATTTTATTGATATTGTAAAACTGGTATTACTAATTATCTTTTACAAAACCTAAACCAAAATTTGATATTAGTAAAACAGGTATTAGTAATTGTCAAACAGGTAATAGTAATTGGCTGAACTGGTCAAACTGGTATTAGTAATTGTCTTTTACAAAACCTAAAACAAAATTTGATTTTACAAAACCTAAACCAAAATTACTCAACATAATTTTGATTTTACAAAACCTAAACCAAAATTACGAAAAAAATATGACAACATGTATTAAGTGGGAAATTGAGAAAGTATATCATATTGGGTTGTTATGAAATTGAAAGGACCGCATTTTTTTTTTTTTGCATATAATTAAACAATCATAATAATTATACATTAATTATTACACAACAAACAGTACAACACAGGTACTACAGCTTACACAAGCTAACGATTTAACAACAACGACAACTGGTATCGATCGATACTCCCCTAGTGTCGATCGATACCCAAACAATAAAAGCAAGCCCCGGGTTCTAATCATCCCCTCTTCACCGCCTTGATTCCACGATCACGCCTTATCTTTACCTGCATCGACAAAAGTGATGCATCAACATTTGGCTAACCAAATGCTGAGTGAGATTGATCATCCCAACAACAGGCTACCAATAAGCACAATCAATAATCACCAAGAATTAATTCACAACAATTAAAACTTTCAGCACAAAGCCACAACTGGTATCGATCGATACTCCCATAGTGTCGATCGATGCCCAAACAACACACAACTCCCGACAAGGGACTGGTATCGATCGATTCCCAAAACCACACCTGGTATCGATCGATACAACCACACAACACGAGACCACCGCCAATGGTCTGGTATCGATCGATACCCACCTGGTATCGGTCGATACTCGCGAGACCTAAACACAGGAATCGCCATACAAGCCACAAAAAGCATCAACCAAGATTTAACAAGGCACCACGCAAGCTCACTTGCTAACCTTTGGTCACAACTCACCTTAAACACGAAGGACCGATCTCTAAAATGACTTCTCCAAGCTTCAAGAAGATCTCCCTCTCTTCTCACAAGCCTACGTCGAAACCAAGCTCTTCCAACCCCTTCTTCAAGCTTCTCAAGCTCAAACTCTCTCTCGATCTCGCAAGATCCAAGCTTAACAAAGCTTTTCTTCTCTCTCTCTCTCTCTTTCTCCTTCTCTCTCGCTCTTTCTTTCTCTACCGCGACCAACCTTGGTCTTATCCTCCAAAGAAAGGGCTTTTTATACTCGAAAGAAGATAAGAGAAGAAGACAACCAGGAGAAAAACCCGGCTGGTGTCGATCGATACAGGCCGGTATCGATCGATACCACCCCCGAAACAACCCGAATTAATTATTTTCCCTCAATAATCAATTCTTCCGGAACACGGGCGCTACAGAAGTAATCTACACAATAGTCCTTATACTTTTAATGTCATTTTGTAAATAACAACCAACTTAGGATGAAAAAGTTACATAAATCTAGTTTTAAAACATATTAATGCATAAAACACTCAGAATTATATGTTTATCTAGTTAAATCAACAGTAAAACTAAAAAAATAAAATATAAGGATATGTAATACTAATTAAAATTGAAAACACCCAAAGTAAAACTATTGAGAACTTTCGTATAACTACTATATCCTGTAAAACTATGTGTAATTTTTTTGGTGCACATGTGAATAAAAGACGGTCCACGTGTTTCCCTTCTAAAGACAGCGCACGCTACGCGTTTTCCCTCCATCATTTCCCTCGAATTTTTTGGGTTTCCCTCCATTTATTACTCTTTCTCCCTCCACACAGAGCACTCGCACATCGAGCACAAATCCATTTTTCTCTCTCATTTATTTTTTTTTGCCGAATTCGTGTTCTCTCGAATCTGTTAAGGAAGGAGGTTGATGAGCAGTCCGTGCAGATTCGAAGCTTCGGACACCATGAATTTCAGATACAGCAAATGCGTGAATAGATTGAAAAGCTGAAGGAGTTAGTGGGTCGAATCGATTCATCTTAGTTAAGACTTATCTTTGCTTTGTTTTGGAGTGATCTTTGTTTTGTAAGACTTATCATATGAGAACATGGCTCCTTATCTTTCTTCTTTTGAGATGAATTATCTTCTTTTGTAAGACTTATCTTTGTTTTATGTTTGTAAGAATCGATGTGTTTGTTCTAGTTTATCCAGTAGTACAAAATCAATTTCAAAAACAAACTAATTTACCCAGTTTTACCAGTAATACGAATTCAAATACAAAACGGACAATATAGTTTTACCTAATAAAAGCAGTAATACATAGTACTACCAGTAGTACAAATCCAAACAACCACCATCATTCTTCACATGGTATTTTTCCTTGACCTTGTCGTTGGCCTACTCACGTGATTGTCTACTCTAGTCCGTTTAACACCATTTTTTGTTTCGTGAATCATTGTCTCTTCTTGAGAAAGACCAACATGCTCAGCTGGTGGGTCTGCAGGCGCCTGCAATTGAATATAGTTATACTCCAATATTACCAAGTATTATCAAGTGTTACCTTTTAAAATTATCAAATTTACGAACCCAAAATGTTACCTTTGAGTTCTGTAATTGCTCATTCACATAAGCTTCCAACGGTGTGACTCTTTTGTCCAACCCAACAACTTTATCCCTAATTTTCTTCAACCTTTCTCCCATCTCTTCTTTCCTGGTGTTTACGAGATCCACCAATTGAGCTAAAGGCGTGTTTCCCGGTCCTTCATTGGTGGATATTTCCTCGTTCGCCGCCTTGTCAGGTTCTTCTCCTAATCGGGAAGCCACATCTTGGTTGTACATCTCTTCAAACAATATGGTATTTCATTTATTAAGACGCTGCATCCAACTGGCAACAATGACATCATGCTTATCATCGTCGTCATCTTCTTCTGTGATTCCAACCATAACAGAGTTTTCTTCACCTATAGCTGCCAGGATACTATCAATGTCCTGTGAATGTAAACAATGAAGAAAGATTAAAAACATAACAACACAAAATAATTCATATGAAAAGGATACTAACCTTAGTAGTACCAAGTTCTTCATTTATTTTCGAAAGAGGAAACCCTTTCATTTTGCTTTTCTTGAATCTTTTCTTGCACATCTTAGGACAATTTATGTCTGCACCTGGAATACCTTCTCGAAATTTATTCCCCAGTTCTGAAATTGCCTCAAATGCTAAAAGCTACACAACACACATATAGCTTCAATTATAAGAACTAGTAATAATGACCAATACCTCAAATAAGTTTTACTTACCTCCATAGAAATACAGAAACCTGGAATTGGCCATAATACACCCTCCTTGACGACCCCTCCAAAATGAGTCATCGTGTGCTTGATCTCTCCTACCATGTGTTCGAATGAAAATCTCCCCCAAGGAAATTTCTAACAAAATTTAAGATCATCCACCGCTCTTAGAAAGAATGACTCCACGGGCGTAGCATCTGCTCCACACTTTGTCTGCCCTATAACAATGTTGGCTAAGAAGTAGAGCACCGCCATCTTCAACCTTTCTCGAGAATGTTCCGTTGGTACCATTTACTCTAGCTTTTCTTTCACGTCTTGAAGTCTAATTGTTGATCGTGTAAAATGTTTCTTCACGAAGTTCAAACTGCCAACTTTCTTATAATCGAGTGGGTAGTCGCGGCAGTCTAATCCCGATATCAAGGTGTGTTCCTTTAGACCATAGCGGATGGGAACGTGATATGTGCATATTCTTTATGGTTTTAGCATGCATTTCATCTAGATTTTAGGACATTTACTTAGATCTTTATAACTTATCATGCTTGTTCGTGTCTCATTTAGAGTCTNGAACGCCATTTACGATGAACCAAAACTTCATTTTCCTTTTTGATGCATGCCGTTCGAAGAAGGAGCATCCACATGCCAGTTCCTCTCAACCAAAGTGAGCGGAGGATTCAAATTCTCTAGCGTTGTCAAAGCTTCGTGGATATAACACCTCTTCGATATCTTAATTTTCTTCTTATACTCCATCGTCGAGAAGTACTTTTTCAGAGGTTGTAGTACTGTCGTTTCTTCCTCGGAATCCTGTAAAATCCGAGTAGTTTTATCTAGTTTTACCAATATTACAAAATCACACTAGTTTTACCTATTTATACCAGTATTACTTAAAACCCATAAATTCAATTACGAACACCAATTATTCAAAGATGAATGCTCCTCTAGTTCTACCTAATTATTCAATCGAATCCAACTACTTACCGTTGACTCGACGGGGTCGCTCACGGTTCGGCTGCTGCTTTTTCCCGAGTGGGTACTTTCCTCTTCCTCATCTCCTTCTTCTTCATATATTTCTTCATCTCCTTCTTCTTCATCTCCTTCATCTTCATCTCCTTCTTCTTCACCTTCTTCTTCATCTCCTTCTCCTTCTCCATCATCACCTTCTTCTTCACCACCTTCTTCTTCACCACCTTCTCCTTCTCCTTCATCACCTTCTCCTTCTTCTTCATCTCCTTCTTCATCTCCTTCTCCTTCACCTTCAACACCTTCTTCTTCACCCAGACCGACTTCCTCGCCTATCTGAACCGTAGATCGCAAACTCAACCCTTCTTCTTCTACCTCTTCATTCGTTCGGACTCCTTCCACAACCGGATCCGAACCCCTCTCTCCATCTTGAGTATCTGAACCCATCTCTTCATTTCGCGCAACCCTCTTCTTTCTCCCCCTTGTCTTTGCCATCTTCGTGCGAACACAGGTTATCGATCAAAGCTCTCGAACACGATTTGGTTGTTATCCAAGTTGTTATCCCTAGTTTTACGAGAGTTGAAGAGTAGAAAGAGTGAAAACGGTTTTGATTTCGCAAAATTTTTCGATTTGAATTTTAATCGGGTTAGATCCACCTCGTTATATCCGATAGGGTTTGGATGGGCGGATAAAACTCTGGTATAAATTGTAATTTCAGAGTTTTGGCTAGACTAACTTCGTAAAACACCTGTTTTTCGAATAAAAAATAAATCAAATCTAATATAATTTTATAACGCTAAGTTTTCAGACTTCTGTTTTAGATTTTGAGACATATGAGGTGAATTCTCTCCTCATTCCTTCCTTTCTCAAAGTTTTGAAGATCTGAAGATCTTCGCAAGAGAGCCTAGCTCGTTATCTAAAGATCTTCGCAAGTGGAATATTACGTCAAAATTAGTTGATCGGTGAACGTTGAACAACTTTTTTTAATTCACCACCTTCATTCAAAAAGGAAAAAAAGAGCGGAATTTTGGCAAAATAAACCGCAATGGATCCAGAAGATTCTCGCTTCTCGACTCAAATCTCTCATTTGGCTCTCGACATCGGAGGTAAGAAAGAAACAAAAAAAACCCCTCTTTGATTTCTCTCTCTGGCTTCAGATTTGTTTTCGTTTCTGGGTTCGTCTCGATTGATTGATCTCGAGGCTACGAATAGGGTTTTGTGTGATATCATTTTTTTTGGGGATTTTTGATTGGGAGTTTTTGTGGGTTTTTCGCAGGGACTCTGATAAAGCTCGTCTATTTCTTGGCAAATGGAGACAATTTCGAGGAGTCTCGTGACGGAAGCATCGTCGTGCGTAGTGGTTGCTCCGTTGTGGAAGGGAGGCTTTGTTTCGCCAAGTTTGAGACCGGAAAGATTGATGATTGTTTAGAGTTTATTCGATCCAATATTCTTCATCATTCTTCCGGTAAGTGTTTATGAATTAGGAACCTACATCTGATTTCAAGATCTGATTTCATATGTGTATTAAGCAGCTTTCTAGCTATTTGGAGTAATGAGTGTGAACATCTATTGCAATTGTAGATCCATAACACATGTAGTAGGCAACAAACAAAAGTTGGGCCTTTTCTATTGATTTATTGGCCTGCATAGTTGAGTTGAGTTCGTTTGTTATTTCACTTACTCTTTGAGATTCACTGACAAACGTCAATGTCCTTATTTGACTTTAGTCTCGATTCTTTCACCTACCTTATAAGTGCACGATTCATTTGTGTTCTCACCATTGTTTTAATGTAAATTAATATAAGAAACATGTGTTCATTGCAGGTCAAAGCATCAAAGATTTGAGATACAAGAGTGGCAAAAAGATTAATTTCAAAAGTATAATTACCAATGTTGCATATTTTATTTATGTAGTTTTACTTTGTAATTTGTATTATGTATCATGTTGCATATAAAATATAGTAAAATATGGGTCTGGCCCAACCAAAATTGGGGCCTCTGGGCAAAACCAAGGTAAACAAAAATTCGGACCCCTTTTGTTAAGAAAACATAAATTTTGGGCCCCTTTTTATAGGTAATTTTGTCCAAAATTTTTTGGGCCCATGGGCCATCGCACCTCTGCCCACCCTATTTGGGCCGGACCTTATATGGCTATTTCTTTTTAATATGTCTTTTTTATTAAATTATTTTTTCTTTTAAAATTAAATGTATTCAGAATATTGTTTATAATTATAAATAAAAAATTTTGCGAAATAGACGACCAAAATAAATAACATAAAACAAATCCTATATTAAATATATATATATATATATATATAACGATTCAAAAACGCTTTTATATAAAAAATAATAACAAATCAAAACTGCTATTGTAATAAAAACTATAGCACGCAAAAAAATGCTATTTTATATAGAAAAAAGATAGCATGCATAAAAAACGCTATCTTATGTGCCCGACTTTTTATCGCGGGCGATGATAGAGCGTTTAACTAACCGTTATCGTATCATTAGATAACGTTTTTTGGGCGCTATTAATACGCTTTTTTCTTGTAGTGATTGAATTAGGATTGCTAGAATACAAACTAAAACCAACCTTGTTGCTTAACTTAAGTAGTTCTATACATTCTTGGTGTTTTGGAACTTAACCCATTGGATTCGATACCGCTTATACTACCTAGTATCTAGAGAATTGATATCTAGAAAGACCGAAAAGTCTACTATCAATCCACATAGACCAAAAGAGTGTTAAAACGCTTTAATATGGATAAAGCAACCTCTATAATCACTCATATCATCGTTAGATCACTTAAGGTCGAAAATGACCCCTTTTAACTGCATGAGGAAAATGAAGAGACTCTTGGTCCTGAAGTACCATATCTAAGTGCAATTGGAGCCCTTATGTACCTTGTCAATTGTACACGGCCTGACATATCATTTGTTATTAATCTTTTGGCAAGATTCAGCTCGTCCCCTACAAAAAGACATTGGAATGGGATTAAACATGTCTTTCGTTATCGACAAGGGGCTATTAATTTAGGTTTGCTCTATCCTAAAAATTCAAATAATCAAATGGTTGGTTTTGCAGATGCATGCATCTAATAGGTTTGCTCTATCCTATATAGGCTCGTGTGAAAGCATCTAATGGTCAAATAAATTAAATTACAAGAGAAAATTATACACAATATAAATACAAAAGAGGAGATGAATTAGAAGGTCAAAGAGCATATTGTAAGAGATATGAATGAGCTGATTATGGAGAGTTGTTGACCACGCCTTTATTTCCTTGGAGCCCAAGTCTTCTAATTGGTTAATAGGCTTACGAGGTGTGTTCGGGTCAGTTTTCACCTAGCCGAGATCAATTGTGGAAACGACTAAGTAAATAGTGGAGAGCCGAACAAGTGGAGAGCCGAACAAGTGGAAAGACAAAAGAGTGGAGAGGCGAAAGAGTGGAGAGGCGAACAATTGGAGAGCTGAACAAGTGGAGGGGAGAAAGAGTGGAGAGGCAAAAGAGTGGAGAGTCGAACAAGTGGAGAGTCGAAGGAGTGGAGAGGCTGAGCCAAACCGGCTCACTCCGTACCAAGCCGGAGAAGAGAATGAGAGTTTGGCCGAACCAGTACACCTCGGATAAGCCGAGACCACACCTCGGATAAATCGAGGCCACATCTCGGATAAGTCGAGACCACACCTCGGATAATCCTAGACCACACTTCGGACAAGCCAAGTACCGAGCCTTGGATAAGTCGAGACCACACCTCGGATAAGCCGAGACCACACCTCGAATAAGTCGAGACCACACCTAGGATGAGCCAAGTACCGAGCCGAGGATAAGTCGAGACTACGCCTCAGATAAGCCGAGACCACACCTCGGATAAATCGAGACCACACTTCGGATAATCCGAGACTACACTTTGGACGAACCAAGATTGAGCCGAGGCCGAGTTGAATAAAAGACCAAGATGAGGTCAAACTAAGACTACGCATTGGACAAGCCGAGCCCACAACACAGCAAAGCATCATGGGCCGAGCCGGGTACATCGTGGGCCGAAGCAAAGACTTATGGCCTGAGGCAAGGTTAGCCTTTCAAGAGACTATGGGCCGAGACGATGTTTATATGAAAGACATTATTGGCCGAGCCACATGTCCATTGGACGACCTAAGTCATCGTTCGCCGTAGAAGACGATCCAAGCCGGTGGCCGCGTAAAGATAAAAGGAAATATTCCAAATACCTTCTGAGATCCTCGCTCACGAGACTTGTATAAATAGTTAACGTAGTCATTCATAAATGGGGGAAGTTTTTTACCTAGCAGAAATACTTATCGAATCAGCAATAAAACCATATTTGAATATTTGTTCTCGAGTTTCATACTTAGAATATTGTGTTCCCTCTAAATTCCTTTACAAGATTTAGTTGTGCGAGTTTCGACTCCCACAATATGGCGCCGTCTGTGGGGAATATAAGTTTTCTTACTCGTGAAAATTACCGAGAACTAGATCTGAAGAGATGGCCGGTGACAAACAAAGGAGAGGTGATGACACGAACAACAACGGAGGCGATTCTCCCAGAGAAAGGGTCGATCCCAAGGGCTCTCCTCAAACAAAAACAGAAGCTACATTGGCACCCCTAGCTGAATTGAAGGATATGCTCACTGCGCTGTTGAAAAAGGCGGAGGAGCAAGACACGCTGAACAAAAATCTATCATAGAGGCTCGGGATGCTGACATCGGAGAGTCGAGCCCGAGACCTGCACATCAGAAACCTTGGCTCGGCGGCAAATCCACCCAGAGGAATAGCGAGAAGACTCGGTCTCAACCTGACGGCCCTCTACTTCTCAATACATGCAGGTACCTCGGCACACGCCTTAGGTATTCCGAGGGGACTACCACCATTGAATCCGTCCGACGAGGTGACACCCGCGGCGACAAGGCCAATTGTACCCAAACCACCTCAGTTAGGGTTGGGCGTTTGGGTCTTTGGGTTTAGGCTTAGAGGACCCTTTCGAGTATTTTAAACCCTCGTGTCGGGTTCGGTTCGATACTAATCGGGTTCGGTTATAACCGAAGTAACTATTATTTCGGGTAAGTTCGGGTATTTTTACACATACTATGATCAAACCCTGAAATACCCATAAACAAATCCCCATAATTCAACAAAACAAGTCCATAAATTGGTCGGGTTCGGGTACGTTTAAAACGCCCAACCCTAGGTATAACAAAGTGGGTTAATTGGCTATTTCGGGTAATTCGGGTTTATAGTTCGGGTTTCGGTTCGGTTCGAGTATTATCCGAAATTTGAATTACTTAGACCCTAAGACCCGTTCGGGTATTTTTCTAATTCGGATCGGATTCGGGTTCGGGTTTTTCAGGTCGGATTCGGGTTCCTGTACGGTTAAAATGCCCAGCCCTAACCTCAGTTAAACCAAGGAGCAGGACTACACCTTAGTGGAACCATCACCGATGTGGAGAGCTGTGATGAAGGAGGTTACACCTCGGGGCACAGCACGCAACATCAGTTCGCCTCGGCCTTGGAAGGAGCAAAAATTGGAGGAGATGTTCCCAGCTCGGGTCGACAAGAAACGTGACAAAAGAAGAAGAGAACCTTCTATGGGTAGAACAGACATAACGCTCTGACGAGCTGAGACGGACAAGCCGAAGTCAACACAACGAGCCTCGAGAGATGAGCTGAGCCCAAACTGAAGAGATCAACGAAATGTGAGCCTCTTTGGCTCGGGCCAATGCCGAGATGCGAGCTGTTCTATCACAAGTGCATCATACAGTTAGTGCAGCACCCGATATAGATCGCATGCGAGAGGAGACGCAGAGGACACCCTGCACAGCTCAAATCACCGAGGCGAAAGTGTCCAACCCATGAAATAAAAGACTCCCATTCTACAAGGGAACGGCAGACCCGAAGGGTCACATAACAGCCTTTTGCATAGTGATGGGCCGAGTCAAACTCAAGGAGAACGAGATAGATGTCGGATTCTGCCTCATGTTCGTAAAACATATGAGGGGAGCTGCCCTCGAATGGTTCTCAAGACTTGACCGAAACTCCATCAACAACTGTCAACAATTGTATGCCATGTTCTTAAAACAATATTTCATGTTCATGGATCGTGGAACATCCGATGCCGATTTATGGTGCCTCACTACAACTTGACGGACCTGAGATCGGTGGCGCTCATAACTACCAAGTAGAAGCATATTGCGCATGGACGAGGAACTCCAACAGCTATGATGAGAAGGCATACTGTAAACATCACTGATGTTATGGACACCAAACACCAGACTGTCAAAGCCTAGGCGCGAGGCTCGTAGCAAAACTTTTGCTTGGAGAACTCGGTAACGTTGTAAGCCTCGAGAACTTTGGACCAGCATAGGAAAACGAGCAACTCATTTAGTCGAACTCATGCGATTTCCCAAAGCGGGGAAGGAGCAATGACAAAGAAGCGCAACCAATCCCCCGGAAAAGGATAAACCATCACTAAGCTACACCAGCAAACGAACTACGAGACGGCTTGATCCCTGAAAAGGGTATGTATGCAACCAATATTTGGAAAGGTTCAGTTGTCCCCTTTTAAATAATATGATGCTTTCTGTATATCCCCTTGAGTTCTGATAATGTTTAAATCATCAACATATACCACGATAATTACAAATTCGGATGTTGTTTTCTTGATGAAAACACATGGGCATGTAAGATTATTCACATATCCTTCTTTGGTTAAATACTCACTGAGACGATTGTACCACATACTTCCATATTGCTTTAGCTCATTGATATGCTCAAATTAATACCCTATAAATACTAAAGCAGTTGTTGTAGTATATGTAGGGGTCGAACACAAGAACTCACGGAAACACACAATAGATTATATAGAACAGAATTAAGCTAAGTGATCAATGAAATTTAAAGCAAAAACGTAAATTAAACTGTTGTAAGTTCGATGGGAGAAAGATAGGTTTAGGGTATTTCTCAGGAAATCAATGAATGCAGACAAACTAATTAATCAGGGTTCAGGTTGCGCACTGTGCTTGAACTCAAATCACTAAGGTATAATTAACCAACTCTCGTTGCGAGAATTATCTAAGCCTAAATCCTAGAATTCAAAATCTCTTTGCGAATCCTAAAGTCTAAATCGGCTTTTAGTTCAAGTTTGATTTGTTCACAAAACAACTAAACCAAATCTCTTTGCGAATAGTTATTTTGCTCACCCTAAGTTCTATCAGATAATTAATCGCACTCTCGTGCCTAATCAATAATCCTAAGATCTAAGTTCTAGGTGATCAATCCAGAATTAGCTTTGAAAACAACCTATGGTGAATAACTTCAGATTGTGAACCCTAAACAACTAATCAACCTAGCATTCAAAGAAATCCCTTATGAGAACCCTAAACCTAACAAGAGATCTACTCAGACATGGAAATTGAAGCAATAAACATGACTGAATAAATACTCGAATAAATAATAAGAAAGAGTAACAAGAAGGTTCGAAATCTTCTCTCGGACGAACAGAGTTTTAGACTTGTCTCCTCTCAAAAGCTCTCTCACAAAACCAAAGTAAAATAAAGCATAGCCTGGAGTGGTTGTAAAATCATAATAAATAACATAAGTCACGTTTTGGGGCTTTTTGTAAATAATAAAGTCTTCTGGGTAATTTTGCAATTCTTTAACTCTTGGAAAAGTCACGATCGTGTCTTGCTACAGGGAGTATCGACCGATACTAGTCAGTATCGATCGATACCGAGGCTTTAAATCGGGTACTCAGCTACACGAACTTCTGCTTTGCTCCAAAATGCTCCAGAAAGCTCCAATATCTCCAATTATGCTCCAAACGTGCTAAAACCTGTAAAAGACTCTAAAACACTACAAAATAGTAGAAAGACTCTATAAAACGGACTTATATCATGGCTTAAACGGGGTAAAAATCATGATATATCACTCATACAATGATCTTTGTCATTTTATTGCACGTAACTCTTTTGGTTTAGAATTTAATGATGTTGGCATCTTAAACCATCAGGAATTCTCATATATATGTATCATTATCTAATGATCCATATAAATATGATGTAACGCATCCATGAGTTGCATATCAAGATTTTCATTAGCCGCTAGACTCATTAGGAATCTAAACGTGATTGCATCCATAAGAGGGGAATATGTTTCCTCATAATCTATTCCAGGCCTTTGAGAAAAACATTGTGCCACAAGACGATCTTTGTATCTCATAATGTCGTATTTCTTTATTCGTTTCCGAACGAAAACCCATTTGTATCCAATCGGTCTCACATCTTCAGGTGTGAGTACTATGGGTCCGAATACCATTCATTTATTAAGCGAATAAATTTCGACTTGCATAGCATCTTTCCATTTTATCCAGTCATGTCTCTTTTGACATTCGTAAACAGACTTTGGTTATGGATCTTCGTTTTCCTCATTTATTTCCTTTGAAACAAGGTATGAGAAAACGTCATCGACATCATCCATATTCCATATCTTTCCATTATGGATGTAGTTGGATGTAGTTCAACTTCAATCCCCGTTACCATACAATAATCATAAAATGCTTGGGATGTGAATTCACCAGCGTTGTCTAGTCTAACTCTTTTAATGGGATAATTAGAAAATTGTGCTCGCAATTTGATTATCTGAGTTAGAAACTCGCAAATGCAACATTTCAAGATGATAATAGACAAATATATGACCATCTGTTGGATGCGTCAATTAACACCATAAAATAGGGGAATGGTCCACATGATGGATGTATTGTTTTTCAAAAATATCGTCTTGAATTCGTTCAACGAACTTTGGTGATTGTTTATCAATTTTGGTTGGCGATGGCCTTGTGATCAATTTCTCAAGAGAACATGTAACACATGTCATTTTATACCCCTGGTATATCTCTTGGATTTTTAGGGAATGACCATGTGAGCTCTCTATGATTTTACGCATCATTGTGGTGCATGGGTGACCGAGGCAATCATGTCATAATATGAAATCATCTTGATTACGTTTGATCACGAGATGTGATTATATTGCATATATATAAGTGTGATGCAAACCAGAAGGAAGTGTTGTATTTCACTTGAACATCAAATAAAGGGAAAGTAAAGAACGTTTAATAATTATATATTTAAGGAAACAATATTTATTCATTAAAACTGAAATACATAATAATAATATTTGTTTAAAACTGAAATATTATACATGGCATAACTGGAGACTTATTCAGTAGTCTCAGTACAACAATTTCAGTTATCCGCAAAAGCGGTCTCGTCGAAATTATTTTTGAAGTCGGAAGAATCGAGGTACGTTGTACCCTCAAAGTGCTCTGTAAGGTTCACTTTCTTCCATTTGCCTTGAACGGATTCTTGGTACAACTTACAAAGGTGTGGGGGGAGTTCGACATACATGGGACCAATGCCCTTTGGATCCACATCTGAAACAGACAATTTCATGCTTCTGTGCGGATTTTTCTTGTGGTCCTTTTCTTTTCGGAAAATGCTCAGGTTGAACCCATTTGTATCATCCCCTCCCTTTTGGGTTTTAAGTTTTTCCACGTCCGCGTTTAAATTAACGGCCACGACCTCGATAGGTTTGATTTTTCCTCTCCTAATTTTTTTACATCGGTTGCATTTACTTCCGGGAATGAGTTGGTTCCCGTGGGTCGAGAATTGTGGTTCTTTAAAAGAAGCTCACTATTCTTTTCCGCCAATATGAGAGTCACAATTAACTTAGAAAACCTTGGGTACCTGTGACTCCTATAGAGTTCTTGCAGAATACAGTGTTCTTTGTGAAAAGTGAGATATGTCTTCTTGAGCATTTCTGCTTCGGTGACATGTTTACCACAATATCTCAATTGTGATACTACTCTCAAAATAGCGGAATTATATTCTCCCAGTTTTTCAAAATCCTAAAACCTCAGATTTTTCCACTCCTCTAAGGCGTGAGGGAGAGTTATTTCCTTTTGATTATCAAACCTTTCTTTTAGAGCTTTCCAAAGCTCTGCTGGATCTTTTAGGTTCGCATAATCCTGCCTCACATTTTCGTCGAGATGTTTCCGTAAGAAAATTATCGCATTTGCCTTATTTTCGGCAGTCGATTTGTTTCCTTCTTTTATTATCTCAAACAATTTTTCGACTCTAGATAGAGCTCAGTATTGGTGATACATTCAATGTAGTTTGCTCCAATTATTTTTAGAGCCAAAAACTTGAGCTTCTCAATGTTTGCCATTTGATTTTTCTAAAAACATAATCGCAAAATTATTATTAGTAAACCAATAAAGTTTTATATTAAAACGAACCGGTTACATGAATAACTAAAGCAATTACAAGAAAAAATAGTGCATAGAAAACTAACACAACAATTGAAGTAAACTCTTCGAGACTAACTACTCCAACGAAGAGACCATAAATAGAAGCAAATATTACAATTGTGCTTAAAATCAACAACAAGCAAATCATTTTTCTTATAAAAATCGGAAAAATATTTGAGAGAAGATAGAACGTTTGAGTGAAGAAAAACGAGTAAAAGATAATTATATTTATATATTGAAAATACTGTTCATAGCCGTTTGAAAAAGTGAAATTTTTTGAAAATGTCTGTTTCAGTTGATGACTTTAGTCACCATGATTTATTTATTTACTGTTATTATTATAGTTGAGGTCTCATACACCACAAAACTTATTTACTGTTTAAATATGGATGATTCTGCCACCACAATATTGCCGTTAATTATTTGTTTGTTATGGTTATTATATAAGGAGGCTTGGCCACCTGTATATAAACTTTTTATCTGAAAATTGATAGATTTAACTGATACATATTAATTTTCTTTGGTTCTAACGGTCACAAAGAAAAATTTTCAAAATTTTCCAATTTTTCAAACGGCTATGAACAATATTTTCAATCTATAAATATACTTATCTTTCAATTATTTTTCTTCACTCAAACATTCTATCTTCTCTCAAATATTTTCCCGATTTTTATAAGATACATGATTCGATTGTTGTTGATTTTAAACACAATTGTAATATTTGTTTCTATTTATGGTCTTCGTTGGAGTAGTTTGTTCCGAAGAGTTTACCTCAACTGTTGTGTTAGTTTTATATGCACTATTTTTTCTTGTAATTGCTTTAGTTATTCATGTAAACGGTTTGTTTTAATATAAAAATTTATTGTTTTACTAATAATATTTTGTGATTATGTTTTTAGAAAAATCAAATGACAAACATTGAGAAACTCAAGTTTCTGGCTCTAAAAATAACTTGAGCGAACTACATTGAATAGATCACTAATATTGAACTCTATCTAGAGTCGAAACATTGTCTGAGCCAATAAAAGAAGAAAATAAATCGCTTGCCGAAGATAAGGCAAATGCGATAATTTTGTTAAGGAAACATCTCTATGAAAATGTGACGCATGATTATGCAAACATAAAAGATCCAGCCAAAGCAAAGAAGGGTTTGATAATCAAAAAGAAATAACTCTCCCTCACGCCTTAGAGGAGTGGAAAAATCTGAGGTTTCAGGATTTTGAAAAAGTGCGAGAATATAATTCCGCTATTTTGAGAGTAGTATCACAATTGAGATATTGTGGTAAACATGTCACCGAAGCAGAAATGCTCGAGAAGACATATCTCACTTTTCACAAAGAACACCGTAGTCTGCGAGAACTCTATAGGAGTCGCGGGTACACAAGGTTTTCTGAGTTAATTGTGACTCTTATATTGGCGGAAAAGAATAGTGAGCTACTTATAAAGAACTACAATTCTTGACCTACAGGAACCAAAACATTTTCGGAGGTAAATGCAACATATGTAAAAAATCCGGAGAGAAAAAATCAAACCTATCGGGGTTGTGACCATCGATTTAATCGCGGACGTGGGAAAACTTACAACCCGAACGGAAGGGAATCATACAAATGTGTTTGACCTGAGCATTTTTGATATGCTCAATTTAATACCCTAAGATACTAAAGCAGTAGTTGTAGTAAGTGTAGGGGTCGAACCACAAAGACTCAGAGAGATCACACAGTAGATTATACAGATCCGAAATACGCTAAATCAAAAGATGTAAACTAAAACAAGTATGCAATTAAAGGAGTTGTAAATCAATGGAGGAAAATATAGGCCTAGGATTTTTCTCAGGAAATCAATGAATGCAGAATAACTAACTAACCGGATTCAGATTACGCACTGTTCTTGAACTCAAATCACTAAAACATAGTTAACCAACTCTCGTTGCGAAAACTATCTAAATCTAAATCTTAGGAATTCCAAATCTCTTTGCGAATCCTAAAGTCTAAATCAGCGTTAATAACAGGTTTGATATGTTCACAAATCAATTAAACCAAATCTCTTTGCGAATAATCAATTTGCTCACCTAAGGTTCTATCAGGTAATTAATCGCACTCTCGTGCCTAATCAATTATCCTAAGATCTAAGTTCCAGATTCGTCAACCTAGAATTAGCTTTGAGAATAACCTAAGGCGAAGAACTAATTCAGATGGTGAATCCTAAACAGATAATTAACCTAGCATTCAGAGAAATCCTTTATGAGAAAACCCTAAACCTAAAGTGGATCTACTCAGACATAGAGAATGAAACAATTAATATGTTTGAATAAATCATCAATAGAATAAGAATAACAAGAGGTTCTTGAGATCTGATCTCGGACGAAGGGAAATTCAAACTTGTCTCAAAACCAGAGTATAGAAAATAAAGCTTTCAAAGCATAGCCTAAACAAGTGGCTGTAAAATCCTATTTATAACCTAAAACACGTTCTGGGCCATCTTGTAAATATCAAAGTCTTCTGGGCCAATTCTGCAATTCTTCAACTCTTCATTAAGTCGCGATCCTTCTGTTTCCTCGACGGGTATCGATCGATACTAGGCAGTATCGATCGATACTCAGGTGATTT
>PKML01068496.1:344848-367159 GCA_002933935.1 Eutrema yunnanense | reverse complement strand
GACTGACCAGTTGACTAGAAAACATCCATGTCTCCAGCAGAGTTCTTCTGAAACCTGAGCCCAATTTTTGCACTTCATCAATGTGGTTAGTGTTTTTAGAGCTTGATTCATCATTCATATCTGATAAAGGAACCCATGTGTTTAGAGTAATAGTATCTCTCTCCCCTGTTATAAGTTGATAAATAAGAGCATAAAAGATTGAAATGATTTTCTTCTGAGTAGAGGGCTACGAAAATTTCCAGCGATCCCATTATTCTACTTAAGAGGGAATGATCACACAAAGGTTGACAGCGAGGTTAGAAAAATTTCCCGTGATACCACTATTCGCCTAAACCTTTGATACATAGATAGAGAAGAACCGGGGATTCGGTGGCAAACACCATCAGTACTCGCGTTTCGGACCTTGATGTGTATATGCAAAGCTGAAAATAAAAACAAAGAACATAATAAGTAATAAATCTAGGGGAGAGAAAGTGATACAAAGAGTGAGAAAAAGGGTGGTTCCTTGTCATGATATTGTATGGTAAAGAATCTAAAAGGTTCTTGAACATTGGCTGCAGCGATGAAACTGGCGATGAGGGCTTTACTTAAACAATGCTGCGAGATAATGTGTGGAGTCTGGAAAAGCTGCAAATGTCTACAGAGAAGTACATGGTGGTTAGATCGAAAACTGGTTAGGTGACACTTGGGTACTTGGAAAGAGGGTCATTTCGATGGTTCATGAACAGGTGAGTCTTTGCGTTTTCAAACCTCTTTCTCTGGTTTAGTCTTCTATTTGCTTGAGGGCAAGCAAAGGCTAAGTCTGGGAGAGTTGATATATCATGGTTTTTACCCCTTTTAAGCCATGATATAAGTCCTTTTTATAGAGTCTTTCTAGTGTTTTGTAGTCTTTTAGAGTCTTTTACAGGTTATAGCACGTTTGGAGCATAACTGGAGATATTGGAGCTTTCTGGAATATTCTGGAGCGAAGCAGAGATCCGTGCAGCTGAGACGTCGAAATCACATGAGTATCGATCGATACCCGTCGAGCAAACAGAAGGATTGCGACCTATTGAAGAGTTGAATAATTGCAGAATTGGCCCAGAAGACTTTGATATTTACAAGATGGCCTAGAACATGTTTTAGCTATATAATTAGGTTTTACAGCCACTTGTTGAGGGATGTTTTATTTTTGTACGCTTTATTTTACTTGGGTTTGAGAGAGACAAGTCTGAATCTCCTTTCGTCCGAGATCAGATCTCAAAAACCTTTCTGATTATTTATTTGATGATTTATTCAGTTATGTTGATTGTTTCATTCTCCATGTCTGAGTAAATCCACTTTAGGTTTAGGGTTTTCTCATAAAGGGTTTTCTTTGAATGCTAGGTTGATTATCTATTTAGGGTTCACTATCTAAATTAGTTCTTCACCATAGGTTGTTCTCAAAGCTAATTCTAGGTTGACGAATCTGGAACTTAGATCTTAGGTTAATTGATTAGGCACGAGAGTGCGATTAATTACCTGATAGAACTTAGGGTGAGCAAATTGATTATTCGCAAAGAGATTTGGTTTAATTGATTTGTGAGCATCAAACCTGATATTAAAGCTGATTTAGATTTTAGGATTCACAAAGAGATTTGGAATTCCTAGGATTTAGATTTAGATAGTTTTCGCAACGAGAGTTGGTTAGCTATACTTTAGTGATTTGAGTTCAAGAACCGTAAGTAATCTGAATCCTGTTAGTTAGTTAGTCTGCATTCATTGATTTCCGGAGAAAAACCCTGGGCCTATATTTTCCTTCATTGATTTACAACACTTTTAATTGCGTACTGGCTTTCGTTTACATCTTTTGATTTAGCGTATTTTGGATCTATATAATCTATTGTGTGTTTCTGTGAGTCCTTGTGTTCGACCCCTAGCTATACTACAACAACTGCTTTAGTATCTAAATAGGGTATTAATTTGAGCATATCATTAGGTTAGGGTTTTCAAAGGGGATCCATGAATCATTGAATTAGACACATATAGGGATTTATCTTTTGTGGTTTTCGCTTATTGTTGTGTTTATTGCTTAGACTTGAGCTGACCGCTAGGTCTATGAACTAGGGCAATATAAGAGTGCGGAAGTGTCTTAGGTTGCTAGAAAGAACATAAGTGAGCGAATTGTCCTTACCCTGCGGAAGTTGATGTTAAGGCGATTCGTGTACATATTGAACCAGCTCGTTAATGTTGATCTAGAATTTTATGCCAACGGAAGTTAGGATTTTAGGTTGTTAAATTTAGTAACCATGAGCACGGGAGTGGATTGGTTAGATATTTATGTTTGAGTTTGAAACTTGCTTTTAATTATTCCTTGAATAGTTGTCTGATTCATGATCTATGGATTCCTACGAATAAACCCTCGACCTAACGCTTTTCCTTTATTGAATTTACATCGTTTAAATTGCTCTTGTTACTTTTCTAAAGCAAACCATATTTCTGTCTTAGCTTAATTTCATAATTACGAGAATAGTAGTGTAAACTTGGTCTCTATGGATTCGATCCTAAAGTACTGAATTGACAACCGTTATGATTGCGGTAGTGTTAACTTTGGTTTTAATTGACTGAGTGAAAACATTTAAATCAATTTGGCGCCGTTGTCGGGGACCAATAGCGTTACCTTCGATTCTGAATTTGAAATTTAGTCTAAGATTTACCAATACATTTTACTGATGTATTTCAGGAACCCTATCGAGATGGATTACTACCCAAGAAACAATGGCAGTCAATCCCAACACGGTCGCGAAGCTCAGGGTCGATCACCCATGAGACGTAAACCCGCTGGCGATTACGTCCTGATGCCAGATTTGTACACAAATCAGCCATCCCCATTCTACTCTTACGGAGACCAGAGTTTGAGCAATGAAGGTACATCCATCAATGCCACCAACCGAGAGCCCATGCACCACCTCGGGCTCACGGTTTCATCCCCAGTGAATCTCTGGAAGCAATGATGCACACGCTTCTGAAAAACCAGCAGGAATCCTCGTTCGAGCTTGATACAAAACTAGAATATATCAAAGAGGATCTTGGTGGAAAGTGTGATGCTATCTACGTCCAAGTACATAAACTTGAAGAGAAAGTGAAGCAGCTAGAGGAGATACAGCTACGACAGGCCCACGAGATCGAGAAAAACCAGATTTTCATTGATCATGTCAACGAATCCATGAAGCTCATGGAAGATAGCTTTGAAAGGAAATTCATGAGCTTGCGGGAAGGCATCTCAACCACTGCTACGGGCCTGTAAATCATTTCGAGTAAGACACACATGGTTGAGAGGAGATTGGAGGAGAATGGAAGCCAAGGGAGAGAAGCCTATTCATCTATCCATGTTCTCCTTGAGGGGCAGAAACAGACAGCAGAAGCAGTCAAGGACGTTCGTTTTAAAATGGATGGAAGGTACAATGACCTTCTTGGCAAAACTATGGGTTTCATCTACAAGTCGTCCAACTTTTCTTGTGAGATCAAGACGCTTCAGAAATGTATATCCAGTGTCGAGGACACGGTCAATCCTCACCTTGGATCTGATTTTGAGGGAACAAGGCATGAACCGACCAGCAGCTGTCATGTTGTAACTTTCCTAGCTAAGGGAGATGTGTCCCCTGGAATTCAGAGAGAAATGAATAATCGGTGCATGATGATACGACAAACTGCGAGAATCCGAGGAATGAAGCCGCACGAGGGGATCGTGATCCCGAGGTGAACTCTGGCTTCAGAACATGAGGATTGGGAAACTCGGCCCATCAGTGAGGAAATGTTAGATGATTTTCATTCTATTGTGAAGGAAATCCCGCTCCACATGACTTGGAAGAAATACCCAGCAATTAAAGAACTGTTTTGGTACAGCAGGGAAGACAAGTACGAAATCGAAGACCTGTTCGACGAAGTTAGAAAGAAGCTATCTGGGCCCAGAACACTGCATAAGCTCGAAGAACCAGGTTGCTTCATCGTCCCATGCGAGATCTTCGGTTCCTACTTCGACAATGCTCTGTGAGATTCGGGAGCTCCTATCAACCTCATGTCAGAGATGGATGCAAGGAGTCTGAGGATCAATAACATGAGACCCTCAAGGATGCGAATCAGACTCGCGGATGGGTCAACCACCACCACGATTGGCAAGATCGAGAATCTCCCTCTGAAATTTGGGAATTGCATTGTCCCAGTCGATTTACAAGTGACGAAAACCCACGGAATGAAAGACAAACCTCTAATCCTTGGGAGACCATTCTTAGCAATAGCTGTGGCCGTTATGGATTGGGCGAACAGGAGAATGTGTCTCGCAAACATCGACAATGAGATCTTCTACCTAGTGGCACCTCCCGATTTCACATCAAAACGCATTCGTTACATAGTCGAAGGAAAAAGGGGATACAAGATGCATGAAGACCTCGGTGACTATCCAAGCATGGATGAAGACAAGAGGGCCTTAAGGAGGAGACCAAAACGAGCTAGGGGGAATGCGAACCCCACATATCCACCATCCGCCTAAGACACTCGAGAAGTCGAGCTAACGACTTAAAACAAGCGCTTGGTGGGAGGCAACCCACTGTGTTCAAGTAAAAAAAAAGGGTGGGATTGATCGATCGATGCCATGGTATGGTGAGAGATCAGCATCGATCGATGCAAGGCGAGCATCGACCGATGCCAACCCTGGCCGAGAGATCAGAATCGACAAATGCCACAACCAGCATCGATCTATGCCCGCCCAGGTAAGTAAAACCGACTTCTCGTCTGGTTTAATCCGGTTTATTTCACTAAAAACAGACCAGTTTTTCTCCGTATCTTCATCTTCTCCCACGATTTTTCTCTCTCTCTCTCTCTCTCCTCCATAAATTTTCTCTCATCTTTTTCTCAAGAACACAAATCTTCAATCTCCTATAACTTCCTTGATTCTCAACGGATTTGGACGATTTGTTTGTCTATCCCCATCGATTTTCTGTGCTCTACAAAACACCCAACCCAGATTTTTCGATTAGCAGAGGACAATGAGAAGGACTAGTAGGCAGGGAAAGGAAAAATCTCCGACAAATGCAAGGGAGGAAGTGGACAAAGGCAAGGGTATCGCCAATCGGACTAGGTGCAAGGCACCTTGGCCTAGACCGGACAAAGGTGCATTTCCAGTTCCCGCGATGACCAAGACAGACATACAGCGGGACACAATCTATCAGAACCAGACGCTGTCCACAACGTCGGGAAAGTATGAGAGTGTGTTCTACAATGGGTTGATGAACGTGGAGATGCGACCCATGCCCTTTGTCAGTACCCACGTGTTGGTCACGATGGGCATCCGGATGGACATCGACCATCTGGTTGAGCGCGTTGGGTTAGGGCGGTTAATCTGCCTCAAGGAAACTGCTGACCTTGAGTTGACATGCCAATTCTTGGCGTCAGTGGAGATACGGTATGATAACCCGAAGAACCCAGTTGCTAGTGAGGGAACGCTCTGGTTATTTGCACACGGCATTGTCCGTCATATTCAGCTACATGCTCTCTGCGAACTCTACGGTTTCGAGGCTAGCCACGAGGAAGTCTCTTTTGCTGAGTTCCCCAACGCCCATAGTTTTTGGGAGCAGATAGCTGGTGGACACTACAACAGTAAGAACGCCAAGCAGTCATGCATTCATAGTACCTCGCTCAGGGTATTTGCGAATATCCTTAGCCACATCCTCTTTGGTAGGGACGAGACTGGAGCCATGCGTACCGATGAGCTCATTATGCTCTACTACGGGGTTGCGCCGGATATATACTAAAAGCTTCCCAAACTCGTCGAGAAGAAACACGAAGTCAACCTAGGAGCCATCCTTGCTCAGAGTTGGGTTGGGAAGAAGTTTAGAGGTCTCTCGTGCAGCGGGAAAAAGGAGTACGTTGGAGCCCTCCTCACACCCATCTTCGCGCACCTCAACATACAACACGAGCCGTCAGTCGACAAAGGCTGCATGGACTACCATTCCTTCCGGGCCAGCCATATCCTTCTACCGAAACTCGTTTACCAATTTTAGGGCAAGGATGGGGAACTACTACACTTTCAGTTGCCCGGTCAGGAGGAGACCACATTGGAGAATAGAGAGCACATCGATTGGATGCCACCGGTGCACAAGCTGATACCCGCCCCTTCCGGCAGTCAGCCTGGACGCAGGGGAGGGTCATCAAGGGCACCTCGCTCCTCCGCCAGGGCGTCTACATCTAGCAGACCAGCGAATTTCCCTGAAGATAGCCGCGATGACGTACCTGATCAGGTGGAGTACCTTCTACCACGTGACTGCAGTGACTACGACCTTGGCCCACGGTGCGTGTTCGCGACCGACGACGAGGAAAAGTGGGACTTTGTGAGCACGGGGCTACATAAGAACAATGCCATGTTACAAAAGATTTGGGGAGAACTATCTAGGATACCAGTCCCCAAGCGACCTTCCTGTTTCAGGGCATCGGCCACAACCGATGATCGTGATGATGAGCCAGCTGCTAACTTGCACGACTTTGACCCTGCGTACGACGTTGCTGGACGTTGGTCTGACTTTGCTGGACGCAGAGATGACATTGCTGGTGGTTCACAACCACACGATGAGAGACAATCCAGGAGGAGACGCCAGGTTATGCAGGACGTGAGCAGTAGTTCGGAGGATCGCTAATCTCAGTACCATTTCCTACCCTTAGTTTTTATTTTCCCTCTTATTTTATTTTACTTGAGTCTGTTTCACCTTTTTCCTAATTTATTTTCACACCGAGACGGTGTGAAGTGAGTCTGGGGGAAGGTATATATCGTTACTAACGCTATGTTTCTTTCTTTTGTCTTTCTCTTAAGTTTTATTGAGTCAAACCTTTTTGGAGATTGAGATCACTGATTTTGAATTTTTAATATGATTTTGCATCTATGTGACCATTGTTACAGATTTAGCTCCCGATAAGACTAATGGAAAACAGTTATTCAGAGGCAACCATATTCTAGGAAAATTTTAAAATTTGAGATAGTTTCTGCGCTCTTCCATTTACCTCATCATCGTGATTGGTATTTTCAGAGCCTGATTCCTCGTTCATATCCGACAAGACAATCCGTGTTAAATTATGGTACCCATCTCCCTCATTTTTAATTAAAAGTAGAAAAGATGAAATGATTTTCTTTCGAGTAAAGGGTTAGGAAAATTTTCAACGATCCCATTATTTTACTTCGAAGGAGATGATCACACTAAGGTTGGAAGCGAGGTTAGGAAATTTTCCGAAGATACCACTATTCGCCTACGCCTTAGGTTGAAAGGGTGGCACTAAAATAAACCGGGGATTCGGTGGCTAAAACCATCAATACTCGCGTTCCATCAGCCATTAGCCATATGGAAAAGAAATGAGGAAAGAATAAGTCTGGGGGAGGGGAAAGGTACCAAGGGTTATGTTGTTGTCTTGTCACAATATCGAAAGGGAAAGAGTCTAGAAGGTTCTTGGCACTATGATCTTTGATGAGACCCAGCGATGATAGTTTTGGGATTATCCTGTGAGATTATGTATTGAATCTAAGAAGCTGCGAACGCTTGCAGAGAAGTACATGGCGGTCCGATCAGGAGCTAGTCGAGAAATACGTGGATTAATAAGGTGAAGGTCATTGCTGAACTTTAAGGGTAGTGTGAATCTCTGGGTTTTCAAACTTTTCTTCCTTGCTAGTCTTTTTTTTGCTTGAGGACAAACAAAAGACTAAGTCTGGGGGAATTGATATGCTTGGTTTTTACCACTTTCTAACGCATGTTTTAATGTTTCTTTCAATTGTTTTATCGAGTCAAAGTCCGTTTTTAGAGTCTTTTAGTCTTCTATTTAGATATCTCAGATAAAAAGGCGTTCAAGGATGAAATTAGAGTTACGAGGGCAAAAACGCACGAAACCGTGAAGAAAGATCCAGCATCGGTAGATACCGGTGGAACAGGTCGATGCCACCCCTACCCGAGAGGTTGGCATCGACCGATTCTGGTGAAGGTGTCGATGGAACCGGTCGATGCTACCCCTACCCGAGAGGTCAGCATCGACCGATGCTGAAGAAGACCGGTCGATGCTACCCTTACCCGAGAGGTCAGCATTGACTGATGCCATGGAGGTCGATCGATGGGCCGGTCGATGCTATCCCAACCCGAGAGGTCAGCATCGACCGATGCTAAGATGGTATCAACCGATACCAGCCGACAAGAAGAAGAAAGGAAACTTCTGTTTTCCTTATTTTGCCCTGGAAACTTCCTGTTTTGACTTAATTCGACCTAGACCTATATATACTCTAATTTTAGCCTCTTAGAGGCAGCGACCTTTTTGTTCTATTCAGACTTTTTGCTATTGAATCATTGTAAGTTTTGGAGAAGAATCTCTGCATATATTGAGAAGAATTCTATACCCTTTTCTCTCTTTATTTATATTATAATTTCTTCATCTCCTTGCTTGTTCTTCGTTATTATGTCTATGTAATTCCATAGTTAGGTTAGGGTTTTCGAAGGGGATCCACGAATCATTGAATTAGACACAGATAGGAATTTATCTTTTGTGGTTTTCGCTTATTGTTGTGTTTATTGCTTAGACTTGAGCTGATCGCTAGGTCTATGAACTAGGGCAATCTAAGAGTGCGGAAATGTCTTAGGTTGTTAGAAAGAACATAAGTGAGCGAATTGTCCTTAGCCTGCGGAAGTTGATGTTAAGGCGATTCGTGAACATATTGAACCAGCTCGTTAATGCTGATATAGAATTCTATGCCAACGGAAGTTAGGATTTTAGGTTGCTAGATTTAGTAACCATGAGCACGGGAGTGGATTGGTTAGATATTTATATTTGAGTTTGAAACTTGCTTTTAATTATTCCCTGAATAGTTGTCTGATTCATGATTTATGGATTCCTTCGAATAAACCATCGACCTAACGCCTTTCCTTTATTGAATTTACATCGTTTAAATTGTTCTTGTTACTTTTCTAAAACAAACCATATTTCTGTCATAGCTTAATTTCATAATTGTGAGAATAGTAGTGTAACTTTGGTCTTTGTGGATTCGATCCTAAAGTACTGCATTGACAACCGTTTTGACTGCGGTAGTGTGAACTTTAGTTTTAATTGACTGAGTGATATATCATGGTTTTTACCCGTTTTAGGCCATGCTATAAGTCCTTTTTTTAGAGTCTTTATAGTATTTTGGAGTCTTTTAGAGTCTTTTCAGGTTTTATGTACGTTTGGAGCATTATTGGAGATATTGAAACATTCTGGAGCCTTTTGGAGTCAAGCAGAGATCATGTAGCTGAGACACAGAATTGATGCATAAGTATCGATCGATACACTTATGGTTTCGATCGATACACTTATGGTATCGATCGATACCAGTCGAGGAAACAGAAGGATCACGACCTAATTGAAAATTTAAGAAGTTGCAAATTGCCCCAGAAGACTTTATTATTTACAAGAAGCCCCAAAACGTGTCTTAGATTATTTATTTATGTTTTTCAGCCACTTTTGTGGCTAAGTTTTATTCTACACTTGAATTCTACTTTGTTCTTGGTGAGAGAGCTTTTGAGGGAGACAAGTCTGAAACTCTGTTCGTCCGAGAGAAGATTTTGAACCCCTGTTTTACTATCTTTCTTATTATTTATTTGATGATTTATTCAAACATGTTTATTGCTTCAATTTCTATGTCTGAGTAGATCTCTTGTTAGGTTTAGGGTTCTCATAAGGGATTTCTTTGAATGCTAGGTTGATTAGTTGTTTAGGGTTCATAATCTGAATTAGTTCTTCACCATAGGTTATTCTCATAGCTAATTCTGGATTGATCACCTAGAACTTAGATCTTAGGATTAATCGATTAGGCACGAGAGTGCAATTGAGAAACCTGATAGAACTTAGGGTGAGCAAAATAACTATTTGCAAAGAGATTTGGTTTAGTTGTTTTGTGAACAAATCAAACTTGAACTAAAAGCTGGTTTAGACTTTAGGATTCGCAAAGAGATTTGGAATTCTAGGATTTAGACTTCTCGCCTCGTCAACAAAACGACTCGGCGTCGAACATGAGACATCTCGCCTCGTAACCAAAATGACTCGGCATTGATGACATCTCGCCTCGACAACAAAACGACTTGGCGTCGATGACGACTCGCCTCATCAACAAAATGACTCAGCGTCGATGGCGTCTCGTCTCGACAACTAAATGGCTCGGCGTCGAACAGAAGACATCTCGCCTCATCAGCATTTAAACTACTGGTCTCCTCGTCAGCATCTAAATGCCTCGTCAGCATCTAAACGCCTCGTCAACATCTAAACGCTGTGTCACCTCGTTAGCATCTAAACGCTTCGTCGCATCAACAACATCTCTACGCCTTGTCAACCAAACGTCTCGGCGTCGACAAGAAACATCTCGCCTCGTCAACCGAGCGGCACCTTGCTTCGCCTAATTAACGTACCGGTACCAACCAAGTGGCATCTCGTCTCGCCTCATCAATAATTGAACATCAAACAAGTAATGCCTAGGCTCGGCGTCATCGATAGCAGCAAGAGTGACGAAGACAGTTCGGCTCTGAAGTTGATCTCGACCTCGATAACTTTCACCTCATCATAATCATCATTGAGTCTGACGAGCTGGGGGGCTAACTGTTGGGGTCGATTTACACCTAGCCGAGATCAATTGTGGAAACGACTAAGTAAAGAGTGGAGAACCGAACAAGTGGACATGCAAAAGAGTGGAGAGGAGAAAGAGTGGAGAGGCGAACAATTGGAGAGCCGAACAAGTGGAGAGGTGAAAGCGTGGAGAGACGAAAGAGTGGAGATGCGAAAGAGTGGAGAGCCGAACAAGTGGAGAGCCGAAGGAGTGGAGAGGCCGAGCCAAACCGGCTCACTTCGTACTGATACGGAGAGAAGAGAAGAAGAGTTTGGCCGAACCAGCACACCTCGGATAAGCCGACACCACATCTCGGATAAGATGAGACCACACCTCGGATAAGTCGAGACCACACCTCGGATAATCCAAGACCACATTTCGGACGAGCCAAGTACTGAGCCTCGGATAAGTCGAGACCACACCTCGGATAAGCCGAGACCACACCTCGGATAAGCCGAGACCACACCTCGGATAAGTCGAGACCACACCTCAGACGAGCCAAGTACCGAGCCAAGGATAAGTCGAGACCACACCACGGATAAATGGAGACCACACCTCGGATAATCTGAGATCACACTTTGGACGAACAAAGACCGAGTTGAGGCCGAGTTGAAACTAAGACCGAGCTGAGTTCAAACTAAGATTACGCCTTGGACAATTCGAGCCCACAACAGAGCAAAGCGTCATGCACCGAGTCGGGTACGTCGTGGGCCAAAGCAAAGACTTATGGGCCGAGGCAAGGTTAACCTTTTAAGAGACTATGGGCCGAGACGAGATTTATACGAAAGACGTTATGGACCGAGCCATAGGCCCATTAGATGACCCAAGTCATCGTTCGCCCTAGAAGACGACTCGAGCCGGTGGTCACGTAAAGATAAAAGGAAATATTCCATATACCTTCCGAGATCCTCGCTCACGAGACTTGTATAAATACTTGACGTAGTCATTCATAAATAGGGGAAGTTTTTTACCTAGCAAAATCGCTTATCACATCTTTGTACGAGAAAGCTTATCTAATCAGCAATAAAACATTCTTTGGATCTTTTTTCTCGAGTTTCATATTTATAATCTTCTGTTCCCTCTAAATTCCTTTACAAGATTTAGTTGTGCGAGTTTTGACCCCCAAAAGGTGGGCGTTTATAGCGGAGATCTGATTGAATAAGAAGACTCATAGTGTGGTAAGCATCTATTCATCCGGGTGAAATTAAGGTAAGTATTTGTTGACAATTCTCTCTCAGCATGACCGATGGTTCTTGATGGATCAAGAGTATTTGATGGTTGAGATTAAGCTGAGAGTGTTGACTCCTTAATGGTATACACAAACTGGTGGGGAATTATGGAGGCTTCCATAAATAGCTTTAGAAAAAGTCATTGGTTTATCTTTGAGGCGTCGGGTGGATCCGGTTCTGGATGCTCCAGTGGGTCCTTAAGTGGGCCTTCTTCTCTCTGTGGGCCTGGTTTGATATGGGTGGTTCGATGGCCACATCATATACTCTCCAAAAGCTTGGTATATTGCTTAAATCAATATTTGGTGAGCAATGTGTCGTGACCAACGAAAGTTGAGTTGAAGAGTTTTGTGAACAATCTTAACTTGCTCGAACTAATGCATGATTTCTACTTGTAATAACCATCGAAAGTTGAGTCTATTAGGTTGTTAAAGCATAGTGATCAGAGCCACGACAGTTGAATGATTATAAATTTTTGTTTTAAGTTCAAGAAAATATCTTATTAAAACTCTATCTAATTGATATATTTCATGTTATGTATATTTACGAATTATCCATTGCCTATTGTTTTCTCTTATTGTTTTATATTTCTTATTTACTTATTCTTCTATTATCGATCTCACAAACCTTTGTTTTTGCTGTCTTAGTAATATATCATGGTTTTTACCTCGTTTAAGCCATGATATAAGTCTGTTTTATCGAGTCTTTATTCTATTATAGAGTCTTTTACAGGTTTTAGCACATTTGGAGTATTATTGGAGATATTAGAGTTTTATGGAGCATTCTGGAGCGAAACTGAAGTCTGGTGACTAAGTGCCCGATCGAAGCGTCAAGTATCGATCGATACCCCCAGGTATCGATCGACACCCATCGAAGCAGATTACAAGTCGCGACTTTAATGAAGTTTGAAGAATTGCAGAAGTTGCCCAGAAAACTTTAATATTTACAAGAAGACCCAAATTCGTGTTAAGACTATTAAATTAGGTTTTACAGCCACTTTGGCTGTGTGCTTTTGATTACGTTTTATCTGAGGATTTCAGAGAGAGCTTTTGAGAGGGGAGACAAGTCAGAACTTTGTTCGTCTGAGAGAAGATTTTGAACCCCCGTTTTATTCTACTCTTATTTTATTCTATTGATGATTTATTCAGTTATGTTGATTGTTTCATTCTCCATGTCTGAGTAGATCCCTTGTTAGGTTCAGGGTTCTAAATAGGGTTTTCTCTGAATGCTAGGTTGATTATTTATTAGGATTCATTATCTGAATTAGTTCTTCACCATAGGTTGTTTGCAAAGCTAATTCTGGATTAATCACCTAGAACTTAGATCTTAGGATAATTGATTAGGCGCGAGAGTGCGATTAATTACCTTATAGAATCTAAGGTGAGCAAAATAACTATACGCAAAGAGATTTGGTTTAGTTGTTTTGTGAACAAATCAAACTTGATTTAAAAGCTGATTTAGACTTTAGGATTCGCAAAGAGATTTGGATAGTTTTCGCAACGAGAGTTGGTTAGCTATACTTTAGTGATTTGAGTTCAAGAACCCTAAATCTGAATCCTGTTAGTTAGTTTACCTGCATTCATTGATTTCCTGAGAAATACCCTGAACCTATCTTTCTCCAATCGAATTTACAACCGTTTTAATTTACATTATGTTTTCAATACCATTGATTGCTTAGTGTAATTCTCACCTATATAATCTATTGTGTGTCTCTGTGAGTCCTTGTGTTCGACCCCTAGCTATACTACGACAACTGCTTTAGTATCTAAATAGGGTATTAATTTGAGCATATCAAATTTGGCGCTGTTGCCGGGGACTCAATTCGCCATTAGATTACGTTTGGGAATTTCGACTAAGTTCGTCCGTATCGGTCGATACTATCTAGTATCGGTCGATACTCGCCGTTCTCTTTTGTTGATATCGATCGACACCATTTGGTATCGATCGATACTCATCGTGTTACAAGTTACTAACGTTTTTGACTCTTGTTTTCAGGTGCATGCCTAATCGTGAAACCAGAAAGAACAAGAGCACTCAGCTAGTTGATCTGTCACTCGAGCAACTAGCACTTTTGGAACGCACAAATCGAAGAGCAAAGAAACCAGCAAGGATGAACAACAATAAAGTAGAGTTGGTTCGCGATGAGGCTGGTGCCTACAGGGACCTAGAGGGTCGTTTGTGCAATGAGAGAGGACAACGTCTGAATGGAGAGGGGAACATCATTCCACATGCTCTTGTTGTCGCTGGGAATGCCGATGGGAACGCGAACGCATTGAATGCTGAGAACGTTGTGGTTAATTGTGGTAGGACGATTGGTGAGTGCAACAGACCTGACCAGTTCTACGCAAATCGCTCTGCGATCCGTCTTCCCGCTTTTCCAAGAATGACTTTGAGCTGAAACCCGCATACTACACTCTTGTGGGACATCATCCTTTTCATGGTCTTTCCAGCGAGCATCCCATGGATCATGTTGAGAGATTCGAGGATTTGGTCACTAGCATCAAGAGCAATGGAGTGTCTTATGACTACCTCTTCTGCAAACTTTTCCCATACTCTCTTGGTGGGGAAGCAACCTACTGGATGAAATAGTTACCTCCGGGATCGCTGACTAACTGGGAGGAAACTAAGACTGCTTTCCTGAGACTGCCGTTCTCTTTTGTTGATATCGATCGACACCACTTGGTATCGATCGATACTCATCGTGTTACAAGTTACTAACGTTTTTGACTCTTGTTTTCAGGTGCATGCCTAATCGTGAAACCAGAAAGAACAAGAGCACTCAGCTAGTTGATCTGTTACTCGAGCAACTAGCACTTTTGGAACGCATAAATCGAAGAGCAAAGAAACCAGCAAGGATGAACAACAATCAAGTAGAGTTGGTTTGGGATGAGACTGGTGCCTACAGGGATCTAGAGGGTCGTTTGTGCAATGAGAGAGGACAATGTTTGGATGGAGAGGGGAACATCATTCCACCTGCTCCTGTTGTCGCTGGGAATGCCGCTGGGAACGCGAACGCAGTGAATGCTGAGAACGATGTGGTTAATCGTGGTAGGACGATTGGTGAGTGCAACAGACCTGACCAGTTCTACAAAAATCGCTCTGCGATCCGTCTTCCCACTTTTTCAAGGGATGACTTTGAGCTGAAACCCGCATACTACACTCTTGTGGGACAGCATCCTTTTCATGGTCTTTCCAGCGAGCATTCCATGGATCATGTTGAGAGATTCGAGGATTTGGTCACTACCATCAAGAGCAATGGAGTGTCTTATGACTACCTCTTCTACAAGCTTTTCCCATACTCTCTTGGTGGGGAAGCAACCTACTGGCTGAAACAGTTACCTCCTAGATCGCTGACTAACTGGGAGGAAACTAAGACTGCTTTCCTGACCAATTTCTATGATGACGCAAGATCCGAGGATTTTAGGAACAAGATCTCCCAATTTTCTCAAGGGCCTACTGAGGCGTTCAAGGCTACTTGGACAAGGTTCAAATCATATCAGAGAGACTGTCCACATCACGGATACTCTGATGTTCAGCTGATGGGGTTCTTCTTTAGAGGACTTGATTGGAGGTACCAAATAACTTTGGATGCTTCAAGCAATGGAAATTTCAACACCAGGTATCCTGAGGAAGCCTATGTACTGATTGAGAACTTGGCGTCTAGCAATAGCACCAAGAATGCTGATTTTGAGCGGAAGAAGCTAGCTGGTAACGTGTATGGTTCACAGATCACTGACTTTCAAGCTAATTTGGATTCTATGCATAGTCTTATGATGGGCAAGACATAGAAAGCTGTTCACTTTGCTGAAGATGTCGAGATATTCAACGAGGATGAAGTAGAGGATGTTAACTACATTGGTGGTTCTGGTTTTCAGGGTCAGAGAAATCAATTCAACAACAACCGAAGCTTCAACAACAACTCGCAGCAAGGAATGTCGAATCAGTTTTGCCAGAAACCATCTCAGAACAGTGGGTATGTCAGGAACTATGGGAATTCGTCTTATCAGCCTGTACCTGCTAAGCTTCCAGATAGCAAGATCGAGTCTATGTTCGAACAACTTATTCAAGGACAGCAGAAGCTCACTGTGGATTTCAATGGGAAGATTGATGTCCTATATAATGATCTGAGCGGAAGAATCGACGCTATCAATATTCAACAGAAGAAGCTGGAACTTCAGATAGCTCAGACTTCAGAGGTTGTGAAAAGGCAAGAAGGCTTTCTTCCAGGGAAAGTAGAGAACCCAAGAGCTCACATCAATGCAATCACCTTAAGGAGTGGAAAAGAGGTCACTCCAGGAGTGAAAATTGACCCGATTGCAGATATTCTCGTTGATCTTGACGATGAGTATACCAAAATCGCTCCAAAATCGATCGACACTAGCCAGCATCGATCGACACCTCTCCAGATACTTTCACGGGACAAATCAAAACTGCAAGTATCGATTGACACTACTCCAGTATCGGTCGATACTGATCCCGCAGCCGAATCCACTCCTAAGGTTTCAGAGGAAGTTCCTAATGTGGTCGCAGAAAGAGTTTACACACCGAGGATACCTTATCCCAGAGCAACTAGGAAAACTAAGAAGGAGGTAGAAGACTCTAGATGCAAGGAAATTATGGATAAGTTGATCGTTGAACTACCTTTTATCGACGCCATCAAGACTTCTCCAGCCTTTAGGAGATATGTAAAGAGGATGGTGTCCAGCAACGTGAATCTCGAAGAAGGATGCTTGATGATTACTCATGAGTGCAGTGCAATCCTGACCAACAGGATCCCAAGGAAATTGCCAGATCAAGGGAGTTTTGTGTTGGATTGTACGATATTCACAGACAGGTTTGAGCGTTCTCTCTGTCACCTTGGCTCAATTGTCAACCTCATGCCATATTCAGTTGCCAAAAGGATGGGGATGACAGATTTCACAACCACGAGGATATCTCTGATACTTGCTGATTGTTCAATTAGACTCCCAGAGGGGTTACTCGAAGATGTCCCTATTAAGATTGGGAATTGCTTGATCCCAACTGACTTCATCGTCCTGAAGTATGATGCTGTGACTAAGGATCCTCTCATCCTAGGCAGACTTTCCTTGCAACAGTCGGTGCTTTGATTGATTGCAAGAATGGGAATATCGCTCACAACATTGGTTATTTGGTCATGATTTTCCTTATGGATAAGATGATGAAGATACCAACCATAGATGGGCAGACCTTCTTTGTTAACACCTTCAGTGACATAGCTGAAGATTATTTCCTAGAGATGCATCCTGAGGACCCACTAGAGAGAGCATTGGTGTGTTCAGTCACTTCAGAGGTCCATTCGTGTGATGAAACAGCCGGATACTCGAAGATGCTCGATTCAGCTTTGCCAGTATCGATCGATACCCCCTTGGTATCCGTCGATACCCTCCGAATCGAGGGAGAGATGACCGAAAGTTCTAAGCAAGCTGCTGGGCTTGGAGATTGGAGTGCAGAGAACGCTCCTAAAGTGGAACTAAAGCTACTCCCACCAAACCTGAGGTATCGTTTTCTTGGTCCTAATTCTACATACCCAGTAATTGTCAATGCTTCGTTAAACAACACAGAGATTACCTTACTGCTGAGCAAGCTGCGCAAGTATCGCAAAGCTCTTGGCTATTCTCTTGATGACATTTCAGGTATATCAACGGACATGTGCATGTATAGGATTCACCTTGAGGACGAGTCAAAGACTTCGATTGAGCATCAGAGGAGGCTGAATCCGAATCAGATGGAAGTGGTCAAAAAAGAGGTGATGAAGCTTTTGAAAGCTAGTGTTATCTATGCTATTTCGGATAGCTATTGGGTCAGTCCAGTGCACGTTGTTCCTAAGAAAGGAGGAATAATTGTGGTGAAGAATGAGAAGGATGAGATGATTCCTACTAGAACAATCACTGGACATCGAATGTGCATCGACTACATGAAGTTGAATGCAGCTACACGAAAGGATTATTTCCCACTACCATTCATTGACCAGATGTTGGAAAGGTTAGGTAGTCATCCCTACTACTGTTTTCTCGATGGATATTCAGGTTTCTTCCAGATTCCGACACATCCAGATGACCAAGGGAAGACAACCTTTACATGTCCATATGGCACATTCGCATATAGGAGAATGCCATTTGGATTGTGCAATGCTCCAGCCACTTTTCAGAGATGCATGATGTCTATCTTCACAGACATGATTGAAGATTCCATGGAAGTGTTCATGGATGATTTTTCAGTGTATGGATCATCATTCAAGGACTGTTTGGCTAACTTGTGCAAAGTATTACAGAGGTGTGAAGAGAAACACTTCGTCTTTAATTGGGAAAAATGTCACTTTATAGTTCAGGATGGCATCGTACTTGGGCACAAGGTTTCTGGGGCTGGGATCGAAGTTGACAAGGCAAAAATTTAGGTTATGACGAGCCTCCAACCACCAAATTCTGTGAAGGATATTCGAAGCTTCCTTGGTCATACTGGGTTTTACAGGAGGTTTATCAAAGATTTCTCCTAGATAACACGTCCACTCACTGCCTTATTATGCAAGGAGATCAAATTCGATTTCACACCTGACTGTCTTGCAGCCTCTGAGGAGATAAAAAAGGCTTTGGTGAGTGCTCCTATTGTGCAACCTCCTGATTGGACTCTACCTTTTGAGATCATGTGTGACGCCAGTGACTTTGCTGTTGGATCTGTTCTGGGTCAGAGGAAGGATAAGAAGCTGCACGTCATCTATTATGCCAGCAGGACTTTGGACGATGCTCAGAGGAACTATAGCACTAGAGAAAAGGAACTACTTGTAGTCGTTTTCTCTTTTAAGAAGTTTCGATCCTACTTGATTGGGAGCAAAGTGATTGTCCATACTGATCATGCTGCTCTCAAGTATCTGATGCAGAACAAGGACCTTAAGCCTCGTCTTTGTCGTTGGGTTCTTTTGCTACAGGGTTTCGACATCGAGATTAAGAACAAGAAGGGCATAGAGAACGGGGTCGCTGACCATCTTTCGAGGATTCGGATCGATGCAGACGTCCCTATTGATGACCAACTACCAGAAGAATCCATTTACTTCACTGAGACTGAATTTCGGATGGGCTTCGCAGAAACTCAGCAATTTCCACGAATTGCAGGTCTTAGTATCGATCGACACTCCTATGGTATCGGTCGATACCAGGCGATTTCCGAACCAGTTCTGACTGTTGAACACCTTGGTGTTTCATAAGAGTATCTAGTAGCTGCATCCGATTCTGACCAACCATGATATGCTGATATCGTCAACTACCTCGCTGCAGATGCAGAACCAAAGCACCTCAAGAGCTATCACAAGAAGAAGTTCTTGCGGGACATAAGGCGATACTTCTGGGATGAACCTTACTTGTACAAGCACTGTTCTGATGGTATCTACAGAAGATGCATTGCTGAATCAGAGGTGTCGAATGTTTTGTTTCATTGCCATGGATCCGATTATGTTGGACACTTTGCCACTTTCAAGAAAGTGTCCAAGGTTCTTCAAGCAGGCTTCTGGTGGCCTACTATGATTAAAGATGCACATGCTTTCGTTTCGCAGTGCGATGCGTGCCAGAGGAAAGGGAAGATCAGTAAGAGACATGAGATGCCACATAATTTCATCCTTGAGGTTGAGATTTTCGATTGTTGGGGCATTGATTTTATGGGTCCCTTTCCTTCGTCGTATGGACACAAATACATCTTGGTTGCTGTGGATTATGTGTCTAAGTGGGTTGAAGTCATTGCTAGCAGAACCAATGATTCTTCGGTGGTTCTTAAGCTGTTTAAGACCATCATTTTCCCTCGATTTGGAGTACCTCGAATTGTGATAAGTGATGGTGGCTCTCACTTTATCAACAAATTTTTTGAGAAGTTGCTGAAGAAGTATGGTGTGAACCATCGTGTTGCTACTCCCTATCACCCTCAGACCAGTGGGCAAGTTGAGGTTTCCAACAGACAGATCAAGGAAATCCTGGAGAAGACAGTGAACGTTACAAGGAAGGATTGGTCTGTCAAGCTGGATGACGCACTTTGGGCTTACAGGACTGCTTTCAAGACACCACTTGGGACTACACCGTTTCACTTGCTGTATGGAAAAGCATGCCATCTTCCAGTGGAAATCGAGCACAAGGCAGCACGGGCTACAAAGATGATGAATTTCGACATCAAAACTGCTACTGAGAAGCGCTTGATCAAGCTGAATGAGCTCGATGAGATTATGCATCTTGCCTATGAGAACTCGAAGCTGTACAAGGAGAGGACTAAGGCATACCATGACAAGAAGATCATCTCCAGGCACTTTGAACCAAATTATCAGGTACTTCTGTATAACTCTCGTTTGCAATTGTTTCCTGGTAAATTGCGTTCTCGTTGGTCAGGTCCTTTCACAATCAAGAAAGTTAGACCACATGGTGCGATTGTCCTGACAAATCCTTCAGGAGAGGAGTTCACTGTCAACGGACAAAGGGTGAAATACTATTGGACAAAAGCTGAGATTCCGGAAGCACACATAATACCTCTGGATGATACACCCACTACCTGAACGGCGGTACAGTCAAGCTAATGACATTAAACGAGCGCTTGGTGGGAGGCAACCCACTGGTGAGTTTGCTTTTGAGTCTTTTTCTTTTTATTTTTCGTTTTTGGGTCTGTTTCAGGATGAACAAGGAGCACTACGAAATCGCCTGAGTGTCGATCGATACCCTCAGGTATCGGTCGACACCCTGCGCGAGTGAAGGGAACATCGTATCGATTTAAGCCTGGTGTTGATCGATTTAAGCCTGGTGTCGATAGATACCAGGTTGTGTGTCGATCGATACTCAATGTTCCACCATGGTAACTTCTTGTTTCTCCTATTTCCATTAGATTTATTAGTTTTCTTTCACCAACTCTAGGTTAGATAACACTGAGGACAGTGTTGTTTAAGTCTGGGGGAGGTAATCACTGACTTTGTTTTTGTTTTTCTTTGAGTCAGTCCGTTTTGGAGTAATTCATTGTTTTATTGAGTCAAAACTTTGTCTGAGACTGTGATCTTTTTCTTGAATCTATTGATCTGACCTTGCTTCTAAGTGACCATTGTTACAGAATCAGTTCTAGATCGACTAATGAAAAATCCAAAGGCTAACCAGTTAACCATAAGACACTCATGTTTCCAGCAAAGTTCCTTAAAGCCTGAGCCAAATTTTTGCACTTCATCAATGTGGTTAGTATCTATAGAGCTTGATTCCTCATTCGTATCTGACAAAGGAACCCATGTGTTTTAAAATAACGGTATTTCTCTCCCTGTTACAAGTTAATTAATAAGCGCATTAAAAGATGAAATGATTTTCTTCTGAGTAGAGGGTTAGGAAAATTTCCAGCGATCCCATTATTCTACTCAAGAGGGAATGATCACACAGAGGATTGGAAGCGAGGCTAAGATTTTCCTATGATGCCATTATTCGCCTACATCCTTGGATACGTTGAGAGGGAAGAACCGGGGATTAGGTGGCAAACACCATCAATACTCGCGTCTCATACCTTGTTGTGTATATGCAAAGCTAAAAACAAAACAGAAAATACAATAAGAAATAAGTCTGGGGGAGAGAAATAATACCACTACAAGAAAACAACGGATTTGCGATGGACAAATCCATAGCAAATCCGTCGCAAATCACGTTTTGCGACGGAATTGCGACGACACGACTTCCATCGCAAATCAGTCGTCGCAAAACAGTTTTCCTCGCAAATCCGTCGCAAATTTGCGACGAACCATTTTCCCTCGCAAATTTGCAACGGCAAATATCCGTCGCAAACCCGTCGCAAATTTGCGACGATAAATACTCCCTCGCAAATTTGCAATGGCTACTTTCCCTCGCAAATCCGTCGCAAATTTGCGACGAGATAATTCACTCGCAAATTTGCAAAGGCAACTTTCCCTCGCAAATCCGTCGCAAATTTGCGACGAGATAATTCCCTCGCAAATTTGCAAAGGCAACTTTCCCTCGCGAATCCCTCGCAAAATTGCAATGGATTTGCAAGGAAAATTGAATTTTGTAAATTAAAAAAAAAAATAAGAATTTAATTTAAAAATTGAATAATAATTAAAATAATTAACATATTAAATTTAAAAACATAATTATATAATTTAGTTATTACAAAAAGTGCATAATTGTTTTAAAAAAAAAACAAAATAAAATGTTTACAAAGAACTGGTTCCGGTTCCGGTTCCGGTTCCGGTTCCGGTTCCGGTTCCAGTTCCGGTTCCGGTTCCGGTTCTGGTTACGGTTCCGGTTCCGGTTCCGGTTTCGGTACCGGTTCCGGATCCCGATCCCGATCCCGAAGGGTTACGTGCTTCGCGAAGTCTTGCAAAAGCCGGATCCTTCTCAGCAAAGTAGTCCATGAAAGCATCATAGGAATTAATCTTCTCGGCCTGATTCGTTAGCATCACGGCCTGACTCGATAGCATCTCGGCCTGACTCGTTATGATCC
>PKML01068496.1:287300-339867 GCA_002933935.1 Eutrema yunnanense | reverse complement strand
GGGGGGGGAACACGCACGACCTTGTTCTTCCTAAACAACTTCTTGTTCTTACGATGAGGATGATGCATGGGAAGAAACCGACGATGACAGTCAAACCAACATGGTTTCCTTCCATGCTTCAACTGGAAGGCCTCTGACCGATCAAGGCAATATGAACACGATAACCTTCCATGCGTAGTCCACCCCGATAACATTCCATACGCCGGGAAGTCACTAATGGTCCACAATAGCACAGCACGCATCTTGAAGTTCCTTTGCTGCGAATAATCGAATGTGCGAACACCTGTATACCACAACTGTTTCAACTCATGAATCAAAGGTTGGAGGAATACATCAAGGGATCGCTTCGGATGCTTAGGACCGGGTACTAGAATACTCATGAACAAAAATTCCCGTTGCATGCACATTTCTGGAGGAAGATTGTATGGCGTCAAAATGACAGGCCATAGAGAATATTGTCTCCCGGACATACCAAATGGACTAAATCCATCGGTGCATAAGCCAAGATAGACATTCGTGCTCTCGTTAGCAAAGTCTGAATGTACAGTCTGAAAGTGTTTCCACGCCTTTGCATCTGACGGATGCGTAACCTCCCCATCCTCCGTGGTATGTTGTGCATGCCATCTCATTGCCGCCGATGTCCTTTCTGATTGGTATATTCGTTTCAACCTATCGGTGATTGGCAAGTACCACATACGTTGGTATGCAACGCGGGTCCTTCCAGTAGTTGGTTGATATCTCGGCTTCCCACAAAATCGACATTCCTGCAACTTATCATCATCTTTCCAGAAAATCATGCAATTGTCAATGCATACGTCAATCATTTCTGATGGTAACCCAAGACTCGCAACCAACCTCTGTATTTCATAGTAACTCTCAGCGGAAATATTATCTTGTGGCAAATACTCTTTAATTAGCTCAGCCCATGAATCCATGCAAATCTCATTTAGGTTATGATCACTTTTAATTGTCATCATCCTAGATGCCAATGATAGTTTAGACTGCCCTTCTCTACATCCATCGTAGATGGGCTGCTTCGCAGCGTCTAACATATCATAAAAACGCTTTGCTTCTATGTTGGGTTCTTCCCTACCTAGTATTATCATCAGCAAATGCAGTTGTACTTTCATGAAATGCATCTGTAACCATATCATGAAACCTATTTCCCTGTTGATACCCTTCATCAATATTTCCGAATAAATGATCATGCCCATAATTATAACTAGGTTGATCAACGCCATGACTCGTACTACTACTTCCAGCATCAACACTACAACCTTCCCCATGCGAAAACCAGATATAATAGTTTGGCTTAAATCCTCTATTATATAGATGCCTCTTCACAGTATCAATATCCACATATTGGGTGTTCTTGCACTTTCTACATGGACAGAAAATTTTACCGTCACGAGTCGCACATGGTTGGCTTGTCGCCTGGTACATGAATGCTCGCAACCCGTCCCGATACTCTTTCGTCACTTCACCCGTCCCTGGATCTCTTTGATTGTACATCCATGATCGTAATGCGTATATTTCGTGCCCCGAAGACATTTTTTAAACATTCACCACTCAAAATATATATATCAAAAAAAAAATTTTTTTTTTTTTTTTTGTTTTCGAAATTTTTTTTTTGTGTTATGAAAGCTCTCAACGTGATCTGTATTTATAGGATTTCAAAATAAATTGCGACGGATTTGCTACGGAAATTTGCAATGGATTTGCTACGGAAAAGGATTTGCAACAACTTTGCGATGGAAATTAATTTTTCTTTTAAACGTGTTCCACCTACCTCGCCTAACTCAACCTAACTGGTTCCATCGCAAATCCCTTGCAAAATTCCGTAGCAAATTCGTCGCAAATTTGCAATGGATTTGCTACGGAAAAGGATTTGCAAGGGATTTGCAACAACTTTGTGATGGAAATTAATTTTTCTTTTAAACGTGTTCCACCTATCTCACCTAACTCCACCTAACTGCTTCCATCGCAAATCCCTTGCAAAAATCCGTAGCAAATCCGTCGCAATTTTGCGAGAGACATTTGCCGTCGCAATTTTGCGACGGAGTTGCGACGACCACTGTGGTCCTCGCTAATCCCTCGCAAATTCGTCGCAATTTTGCAACGCATTTGCGACGCCCTTTTGGCCCTAGCAAATTTGCGAGGGATTTGCGACTCTAGATATTCCATCGCACGTTCGTCGCAAATTTGTTGCAAAATCGTCGCAATTTGCGACGAATTTTTCCCTCGCAAAATAGCGACGGATTTACGACGACTAGTTAGTCACTCGCAAATCCGTCGCAAATCCGTCGCAAATTTGCGAGGGATAATATCCATCGCAAATTCCATTGCAAATCGACTGTTTTCTTGTAGTGTACCAAAAAGTGTGAAAAATGGTGGTTCCTTGTCATGATATTGTATGGGAAAGAATCTAGAAGGTTCTTGATATTAATTCACAGGGATGAAACTGGCGAGGAAGGCTTGATTGAACAATGCTGCGAAATAATGTGTGTAGTCTGGGAAGCTGTGAATGTGTACGGAGAAGTACATGGTGGTTAGATCAAAAGCTGGTTAGGTGACATTTGGGTGCTTGGGAAATTGGTCATTTCCACGTTTCAAGAACAGGTGAGTCTCTACGTTTTCAAACCTCTTTCTCTGGTTTAGTCTTCTATTTGCTTGAGGGCAAGCAAAGGCTAAGTCAGGGGGAGTTGATATATCATGGTTTTTACCTCGTTTAAGCCATGATATAAGTCCGTTTTATCGAGTCTTTATTATATTATAGATTCATTTAGAGTCTTTTATAGGTTTTAGCACATTTAGAGTATTATTAGAGATATTTGAGTTTTATGGAGCATTCTGGAGCGAAACTGAAGTCTGGTGACTAAGTGCTCGATCGAAGCATCAAGTATCGATCGATACCCCCTGGTATCGATCGACACCCATCGAAGCAGATTACAAGTCGCGACTTTAATGAAGTTTGAAGAATTGCATAACTTGCCCAGGAGACTTTAATATTTACAAGAAGACCCCAATTCGTGTTTAGACTATTAAATTAGGTTTTACAGCCACTTTGGCTGGGTGGTGCTTTTGATTACGTTTTATCTGAGGATTTCTGAGAGAGCTTTTGAGAGGGGAGACAAGTCAGAACTCTGTTCATCTGAGAGAAGATTTCGAACCCCTGTTTTATTCTATTCTTATTTTATTATATTGATGATTTATTCAGTTATGTTGATTGTTTCATTCTCCATGTCTGAGTAGATCCCTTGTTAGGTTCAGGGTTCTCAATAGGGTTTTCTCTGAATGCTAGGTCGATTAGTTATTAGGATTCATTATCTGAATTAGTACTTCACCATAGGTTGTTTGCAAAGCTAATTCTAGATTGATCACCTAGAACTTAGATCTTAGGATAATTGATTAGGCGCGAGAGTGCGATTAATTACCTGATAGAACCTAAGGTGAGCAAAATAACTATTCGCAAAGAGATTTGGTTTAGTTGTTTTGTGAACAAATCAAACTTGATTTAAAAGTTGTTCCTAAAATTTAGATTTAGATAGTTTTCGCAACGATAGTTGGTTAGCTATACTTTAGTGATTTGAGTTCAAGAACCGCGCTAAATCTGAATCATGTTAGTTAGTTTACCTCCAAACATTGATTTTCTGAGAATACCCTGAACCTATCTTTCTCCAATCGAATTTACAACCGTTTTAATTTACATTCTGTTTTCAATATCATTGATTGCTTAGCGTAATTCTCACCTATATAATCTATTGTGTGTCTCTATGAGTCCTTGTGTTCGACCCCTAGCTATACTACGACAACTGCTTTAGTATCTAAATAGGGTATTAATTTGAGCATATCACTTAGCTTAATTCAAAGTTTTAAAAACTCTAGTGTTTCATCTTCCGGTCTCTAATGGATTCGACATCCAAGTACTACATTGTTTGTTGTGCAGTTGCAACTACGATATTTTAGGGTGAAAACTTACCCGCATCATACAGTTTGGAAAGGATTGCAGAAGATGAATTGTTTGGTTTACAAGAATTATAAAAGTTACAACTGAATCTTCTGTTTCAATTGAATTAAATAACAATTTGAGAGAAACATGTAGCCACGTCCACCCTGGTTCCCATGTCCACGGGTTCCACATACACCGATTTTGGAAAATGATTACATCTCAATAAGTTTTGTAGACGGTTTAACCAGTCTTTCGCGAAAGAATCTATGGCTAGACGATGTGGTTAGATGATTCAGCATGTTAGACTCGACGTCTGAATCATGTGAATCTTCGAACATCTCCAAAGATCCCAATGCGGTATACTGGTTGGTGCCAAGGACATTTCCAACCGATGTGTTAACCATCGATGTGTCCACACTAGGAACATCTTTGTCAATAGTGTAAGCAATATCTCTTTCTCTATGAATAATGGGTGAAGCAACAACTACTCTTTATGGGTTAACGGAAGTGGGAATAGCTTCCACAAAGGTAGCCTGATATGTGGTTTGGGTTAAGGCAGCTTTATGTCTTTGGGCTTATTCTGTAAAAACATGAATGTTTGAAACTGGAGCAGAATCACTGATAGTACAGCCATAGAGTGGTAGGTCATGGAACTTGCATTATAGGCCGCAGCAGAACTCAAATCAGTAGGAAATTTTACTTTTTTGAGACATTCTGAGAATTTTACTTGAGACAGTGAGAGATGTTAAAGGCACCTCAAAACCTTATGTCTCAACTATCAATAATTATCACATTTAGTGGGGATCCAAACATACTTTATATTGACTATCAAGATACAACCCTTTTTATCAACTGCCCCTTTTTATCAACCGCCAGAATCCTTGGAGGAAATGCCTTACACAACTCCACTTCAACCAAGATCTTGCCCTCTCCTATGAATGTAGGGTCAAATGTTGGTTTGTATATAGCCATAGGTGTAACTTGTTTTTGGAGAAATAGCTTTGGCCAGTATTCCGGTAGATTTTTCGGGTAACTCAGTTGTCAGAATGATCGAATCTTGGAATTGTTGGATTCCTCGTTGTGAGCACTATAACATAGTGTATTCATATGTCAAAAACAGAGTTCGTTTGAATGAGAAATTGGATGTCTAAAGTGGGTTGCTTGATAAGCATAAAATACAAATGTAATTTGTCCCACATTGGAATTTGGAGGTGAAACCCTCTTGTATATATATAGTGGAGAAGTCCTAACAAGGTTCAAAACCTTAGGAACACTATAAAAGAGAGAAAAGTGAATTCATACTAAACCATATGCACGCGCACCGAGACGAATCGGTACGGGCTTGGGCTCGGGTGTGGGTTTGGGTTTGGGTTAGGTTGTGGATTCAGGTAGATGGACTTTGGTCCAACAACCTATTTTTGTATCAAGTTTTTATTTATGTAATTGATCACTACATGGATATTAAACTTGGTCAAAAAAAAAAAATTAATAATTTTCCTAATCAATTGTGAATTGATTGGATCAATCTATAACTACCTCATATTTGTAGGACCAAAATTTAGCACAATAGACAGGAGAGATTTAATCACGATTATATAAATAAACAGTTAAGGTACAGACGATTCATATAACGATAAAGCAATAATAAATCTAAGGAGGCGAGATGAATCTCTTTCCTTAACTCTAAGAATCTCCCGTAGTGCGACGGGTTTTTTATAGATCCATGAGTCCCAGGATACAACCAAAGTAATCTGTATCATCTACACTTGATATCAGATCTATCGAACAATTAAACTACGATACTCTCGAATAGAAACTTACTCTCTAGACAGAAGGGAATTGAAGAAACTATTGCTAGAACTTTTAGAATGTGTTTAATGTGTATCAGAGGATGATTTTTTAGGTGAAAATCGTGTTGTATATATAGGAGAGAGGCTAGGGTTTTTCCCTGACAGAAAAGGAATATTTCCAGATCATCTTAGGCGGCTGCGATTTTTAAGTCGGCCTGTTGAGTATCGATCGATACCAAGGGGTATCGATCGATACCTCAAAAAGTCCACGGGCCCAATCAAGGCCCAAGATGCGAACGTCGCACGTATGGCTTTTCTTCTCTCATGTTGTTCGTTTAAGACACAACTATTCCAACATATATACACGAGAAAACATTTCTCGGTTAATGAAAACATTTCATTAGAAAGAGCTCAACTCATTTCTTTTCACACTAACACAATTTTATCAAGCCCTCGAGCTTTGACAAAAAATTAGTTCCAACAATTCCCCACATGAATAGAAATGACTCTAAAACATATGAAAATTGTACAGACTAGACTTTACTAGACATACTTGACTAGACTCATCTAGACGTAGACAGACTTTCGAGAGTATACGAAAATGTAACTGTCACTGAATGGTAGCGTTTTTCAGCTTTGAACCAAACAATTTTAATATCTGTTGCGTTTACTCGGCCAGGAGGTGAACATGATGTCTTGAACCGCCCGGATTTTGATGTAAACTGATACAACAGATATCGCACAGAGACATCTTCTCGTAGAACTTTGTTCTATATTGTGTTCATTGTGGCCTTGAACATTCCTGGTATTCGTGAGTGAAATTGGAGAATATAGCCTTATCCTTCATTCTCCTAGAAACGGCCCCATTTCACACTTCACTAGGTGATTTTTTATTAGCTTGTTTTCAGAAGTGTCCTGTCACACTCCACTATCTACACAGCTATGCAATCATTAAAAGCCAACGCTTATCCTTACTATCCACAGGTAGCACTGTTTTATCATCCTAGGAACTGGGCAGAGACATAGTCTCACAGTGCTCAACTCGAATCAGTTTAATTTTGTTTCCCTTTGAACCTAGATCTTGGGATCTCCAGTCACATAGGTTGGGTATCTGTCAAACGTCATCTTTTTCTATAGGCTTTAAACCCATTCCTTTTGATGATTTAACAAACTTGATCTCGAGGCTAACTTTTGGGAAAACAGATCCGCTAAGTTATCAGCCGTTGTGCGATCAGTTGTCTAAATGGTCTTATATCATTCTCGAGATTTGCCATTTTATAACTTACTCAGTGCCTGAGAGATAGCTCACTAACTCTCATAGTGTACACATAATGATGGCACTGATTTTTCTCCCACATCGGGGTATCTTCCAGAGAGTTTCGAAGCCATTCTGCTTCCTCTGCAGCTTTATCTAAAGCTATAAACTTTGACTCCTTGGTTAATTAGGCCAAGAGTGCTTGTTTGGAAGATTTCCAGGATACTGCTGCACTACCATATAAAAATATTATCCACTTATAATATCTGTCAGGTTTACGAGACCAAGAGGTGAACATAATGTCTTGAACCCCCCAGACTTTGATGTAAATCGAGACGACATATAACGCTGGATAATTCAACATTCTAGTTATGGCTTTCCACAGAGTATGACCTGGATTACTCATGTAGCGACTTATTTACTGAATGCGCCAAATCGGATCTAGTACGATTCATCAAGTACGTTAGACTTCCGATAATTCTTGCATACATCACTTGTGATACAACTTTATCACAATTAGATTTATTGCAATCTTGTTTGAGTACTTCTCAAAACATTCTAGGATCTTGAGACAAGATTATCCACTAATCTTATGTCTATCAAACTTCCCACTAAACACTTTCTTAGTGTGTTGGATTATGTCCTTCTTGCTTCCATGATGATCGTGTCATCTTATAAACATAACAAAACGTATCCATGTGGAGTACTTTTGATGTATATCACCTTAAGTGATTTTGAAGCTATTTGACATCACTTTGTTGTCAAACTTTCCAAGCTATTGCTTAGGAGCTAACTTAAGCTCGTATAAGGACTTTGCAAGTCTACTTATTTTCTTTCCTTGTTCAGGAGTGACATAACCCTCGGGTTGTTTCATGTAAATCTCCTCTTCTAAATGGTCGTTTAGAAAGGCAGATTTTACATCCATTTGATGGATTACAAGATCTCACATTTCTGTGATTCCAATCAGCATACGACTTTAGCCTTTGGTAATTCTTTACCATTGCTTGATCTAAGGTCCAATGCCCGTCAAGCATCGATCGATACTCATGGGTATCGATCGATACCTCTAAAAGCGTAAGAGCCCAAGAGATCAATTGCTTGCCTCAATTCGTGAGGTACTAAAGCTTATCCTTGACTTGGATGTCTGGTATATCTCATTTATACACCAGAAAGCAATCAGCACTATATTGTGTGCATATGCAATGAAGATACAATCCACCGTTTTTGGTCCGATTGTCACCTTCTTAGGTGGTTGCTAGGCACCCCCACACTTTCATGTATTTGTATAAAAACACATTACTTTTCCAAAGTTCACATGAAACATTTCCAGTGACTTTGTGTGGTATTTAGTTCAGGATATAACTTGTGGTAAGCAATGCTTCCCCCCACATTTCTGGACTAACCCAGATTTTTAGGAATAATGAGTTCATCAAATAATTCGGTAATTTGTTATGAGACTCCATTAGATTCCAGTGAATAGGGATCAATCGTTTGATGGATACTACCATGTTCATGTCCTCTATCACTTCAAACTATGTTGATAGTTCTTTCGAGTTGGTTTTCAACCTCGAGTTTAAACTCCTTGAGTTTTCCAAGGTCTCGTATTTGCTTCTTAGCAAATAGACATAACTATATTTCGTACAATCCTCAACGAAAGTCACGAAATATTTCTCACCACCTTTTGTATGAGTCAAACCAAGAGGTTCGCTCGATTGTGGTGTTTTAGTGAGTTTGGTTTGAACGCAAACCTCACACTCATCTTTGCTTATTTTGTATTTCAGGATCTCATTCAATCTACGCATAGATTCGAATATAATGTGACTGAAACATTCAGATCAAATACTAAGAGATTCTGTACCATAAGCAAATGATTCTTTCTCATTAATGTCAACAACATTGGTTACATTAATTTTAAGTCCGACTGTCTCAACGTTAATTTGGACCAGTCCGTCCTTAATATAGACAACATTCTTTGTCAATACACGCTAATCAGCCTTGTCATTGACGATGAATTTGTGCCTAATTAGCATTGTGCCCTAAATAAGATTTTTATGCATCTCTAGCACATGCTTTGCATTAGTGAGAGTGAGCTTCTTTGAGAAGTCAACTTCAGCACTATGATTAAATTCTTGTCATTATTTATGGTAGAAGGGAAACATTCCCATATCAACGCATATATGAGCTATTACATTGGTATAGTACCACCACTCATTTGGGTTATGCTCAACCATATTGACTCCGAGGATGACATTACACATGTCTATCTCGACTAAATTGGCTTCAGCCATTCCATTGTCTTTTACACCACCGGATCTAACAATGATCACATCGGTGTTGTTAGTCATATTGAAATTTGATTTTGTTCAAGAGAATCAAACCAAATTAATATACTAACCAATACCCAACTCTCAAGTTAAAGGGTAAAATTAAATTCAATTTCTAGAATTTAATAAACTTAATACAATATCGAATTGTATTAGTATTCTTGAACTCATATCAAGAATCGCAAGAGGCCTGCTGAGTATCGATCGATACCAATGGGTATCGATCGATACCTCAAAGTCCAATGATTTAATTATTCGATTAAATCAGCCTCCAATACTTAATTGAACATCAATTAATTATTCCAAAATACGCAAATTTTTGGAAACATAGTATTGAGCTATGTGCAATACCTTAACACGTCTTTAAATTTGTCCAAGGCTTCATCTTTACTTCTTAAAAGAAAGATGTAACAATATCTCGTACAATCATCTATGAAAGTCACGAAATATTTCTTGCCTCCTCTGGTTTGAATATATTTCAAATCACATATGTCTGTGAGAATTAAACCCAGAGGTTCTGTTGTTCTTTGAACGCTGGGTGAGGGCGTTTTAGTGAGTTTGGCTTGGACACAAAACTTCACATTTGTCTTTGCTTAATTTGCATTTAGGAATCATGTTCATGTTCATTAATCTACTCATAGATTTGAAATTAACATGTCCTAATCGTTCATGCCAAATATTAAAAGACTCAGCGAGATAAGCAAATGGTTTCTTATCATTAATCTTAGGGTTCTACGAGGTGGATGCCTCGGTTACATTATCCTTTAGGATTACTTCCTCAACAGATATCTTACACAGATTATCACATACAGAACCCTTACCCAAATACATCCCATTTTTCGTTAGGATTAGCTTATCACCTTCCAGCTTCACAGAGAATCCATGCTTACTTATGAGCGATCCAGAGATCAGATTCTTGCGCATATCTGGTACATGGACGACGTTCGTGAGAACCAGTTCCTGTCCAGAGGTGAGCTTCAGAACAACCTTCCCGTGACCATCAACTGTCGACGAGGCGGAATTTCCCATCAAGAGTTTATCACCACTCTTGTTCTTTGTGTATGTCGAGAACATCTCGCGATCCATACAGATGTGTCTGGTTGCACCACTATCGAACCACCAAGTCTTTGGATGGCTCTCTGCAACATTGGCTTTATTGACCACAGCACACATGTCAGCTTCTGTCAAGTTTGCTTGAGCTTTCACTGTTTCGATCAGACTCGCAGTCGTTATTTGTCATTCTGTTTAGACAATGAGAACACATCTTTCAGTTAGTACCGATATATAAACTCAAGAATCGCAATTCTGAGACTGATATCGAACTGAATCGCATTGGTGTCGATCGATACTCCATGGTATCGATCGATACACATCCAATGTCTATCGATGTACTCGTAGGGTGTCGATCGATACACCATAGGTGTCGACCGATGCTCGATGCACATACTGTGTCATTCGAAGCCACCTGGTGTCGATCGATACACGTTGAGTGTCGATCGATGCTCGATGCACATACTGTGTCATTCGAAGCCACCTGGTGTCGATCGATACACGTTGAGTGTCGATCGATACACCCTGGATTCCTATCGATGTTCGATGCACATACTGTGTCATTCGAAGCATCATGGTGTCGACCGATACACGATAAGTGTCGATCGATACACCCTGGGTGTCGATCGATACAAGTGAATTTTCACAGGATCGATCCTAGCACCACAGTGTCGATCGATACCTGTGTCTTATACACAGTATCGATCGACATAGACCAACTTGGTCGATGCAAAGTATCGATCGATACACTGAGGTGCCGACCGATACACTGTTTGCATGGTATCGATCGATACACTTAAGTGTCGACCGATACAATTTAGTGCAGTATCGACCGATACCATAGGGTGTCGATCGATACTCACAAGGCCTCGATCAGAATCGAACCTATCAACAACAGATGTATGTTCGTTGATTATACCGTTCTTTAATCGCAATTAAAGACGGTTTTTTAGAAGATGTTTAAAAGCAGATCTGCTTCTACTACACGTTTCAAGTTGCTAAACAGCGGTTTGATAACGTTTGAGTATCACTAGCAGAAGAACATCTTCTTAAAAATAGAGAGAGATGAAGATTGCCTCTACTACACGTTTCAATTTGCTAAAAGCTTTTTGACAACGTTTGAGTATCATCAGCAGTAGAGAATCGTTTTAAAAAAACCTTTGAAAACGTTTATTTACTCGTGATTAAAGATCCAATTGAAGTATAAACAAAAATTGGATCTTCTTTGAGTTAAGATTGTAGGACCAAAATTTAGCACAATAGACAGGAGAGATTTAATCACGATTATATAAATAAACAGTTAAGGTACAGACGATTCATATAACGATAAAGCAATAATAAATCTAAGGAGGCGAGATGAATCTCTTTCCTTAACTCAAAGAATCTCCCGTAGTGCGACGGGTTTTTTATAGATCCATGAGTCCCAGGATACAACCAAAGTAATCTGTATCATCTACACTTGATATCAGATCTAACGAACATTATACTACGATACTCTCGAATAAAGACTTACTCTCTAGACAGAAGGGAATTGAAGAAACTATTGCTAGAACTTTTAGAATGTGTTTATTGTGTATCAGAGGATGATTTTTTAGGTGAAAATCGTGTTGTATATATAGGAGAGAGGCTAGGGTTTTTCCCTGACAGAAAAGGAATATTTCCAGATCATCTTAGGCGGCTGCGATTTTTAAGTCGGCCTGTTGAGTATCGATCGATACCAAGGGGTATCGATCGATACCTCAAAAAGTCCACGGGCCCAATCAAGGCCCAAGATGCGAACGTCGCACGTATGGCTTTTCTTCTCTCATGTTGTTCGTTTAAGACACAACTATTCCAACATATATACACGAGAAAACATTTCTCGGTTAATGAAAACATTTCATTAGAAAGAGCTTAACTCATTTCTTTTCACACTAACACAATTTTATCAAGCCCTCGAGCTTTGACAAAAAATTAGTTCCAACAATATTAATTATGTATGGAATTGGGCATTACTCCACTATTGAGAACAAAAAAAGGAGTTCTCTCTCATATAAAAACAACAACAACAACAACAACAATCTCTTCACATTTCTTTTCTTTTTTTTTATAGTTTTTCTCCATGAGAGTACAACACAGAAAAATGTTCGAAAGCTTATGATTTTGGGTGATGCGAATCATAAAAAATATGCAATTGTATCATGGGATTCGGAATGCCAAGCAACCGTCACACTACGGGCATTTTCAGAATTAAGGAAAGAGCGTCGCGCCTCTGCAAATTCGTTCTTTTCCAAATTCTTGTATCGGTATTCTTATAGTATTATTGATTTATTTTATATAATTTATTCACAAATATTCAGTTTTCCCATGTTGTAAAAATAGCATTCCTACAATAGGATCACCTGAACAATATACAAAATGACTTATTACATGGATTGAGCATAACGGTTACGTATATATTTCAGCGTTATCCAAACAAGAACAATTGAAATATCAGGGAGTGCTTTACATGTATCTGTAGTGGTCCAAGAAGGTATGGACATTAAACAATCATCAACGGCGACGACAACTTTAGGAGGTTCGTCAAGATATCTCTCGTGAATTGATGGGTGGGATTTGAGCAGATCCATGACAGTTGATGTGGAAGAGTAAAGGTTGGGTTGATGGCTTGTCGTAGAAGAGAGCACTCGACGATGATTCTGCAGCGGAAGATTCGTCTAGTCGTAATCGGCGATTCTAGGTTTTCTCTTTTTGGAAGAAACATTTAGGGGCGCATGAGTGATACGTGTTTGTCTACTACTGATGTTGGCTTTATGGGTAATGCTTTAGGTGTTATAAAGAGTAAAACTTTGAGTTTTCATCATTACTCTAGAAAAAGAGCTTTTGGTGGCCGTGTGTAAAGTGTTTCCGAGTAACATCAACATCATCACATACCACAAATGTTGAGATTTAAATACATCATTGTAAGTGTCTTTACACATTTTTAGTGATAAATACGAAAATCTAAATATATTAAGTCTTCCTTTGCCCAATATTTTCCTCATAACGGAATCTGAAACTTCCCGGATGAAAACATATTTAAAATTTTCCTACTCTTGATTATGTACCTTTCCAAGCGAATCCAGAGCTTCAGTGCGGCTACGAACAATCCGGTGGAAGACATCTCTCACTTTCCTTTCAAATGGTTCCAAACCATCTTTCACAGCTTCACATACATGCATCAACTCATGCACTCTTTCCTTCACCTCTAACCCTTTCTCATCTATCAATGAGAAATTTTCTGAATCAATCAATTCACTTAACATCCTCGAGCTTTTCTCGATTTGATCAATCTCGCTAAGAAGTCCACAAACGTTTTTCTTGTCTCGCTTCTTTGATTCCTCCATGATTTTATCGTGCAGGGACATAACTGGTACTGCCCATTGGAAGTGCCTTGGGAAATAGAAATTAACTTGTAAACCACGGTCTTGGCAAGGTATGGCCGCGACGAGAACCCACATCACAAATAGCAATATTGATGTCATTGTGTAAACCGTGAGAGCTAGGCCGTTAGTTGCCATGACATCGCTGGCTCGAGGCGTTGTTAAGTTATTTCCAATGCCTTGTAACTGCTTAGTTGCTGACCACGACCGAGAAACGCTCCATGAAAGTGACCTGAAATAGCCAATGTGTTGATTATGGTCTTTGTTGCGTGTAAAAGAACGATGACGATGGGCCAATTTGTTGGAAGAGTCTTTTTCGTCTAACATTCCGATAGCCAAATCAACCAAAGCTTTCTTTGCGCGGTGGATTTCTCCTTCACCAAGATGTTGTCTTTGGTCCATGTCCAAAGCGGACATTATGATTTCAATCAATTTCTGCCATTGTCGGATTTGCTCGATCCCATCCCGGATCGCATTGCATACATCAAGAGCCTTAACGCTCCTCTCAAAATAATCTTCTATCAAACGGTCCATTGGCTGTTTGAGAAGCTGAGACTTGTGGTTGAATATAATAATTCGAAATTCTTCTTGGCAACAAAGATAGGAATCAAGAAGTTTTCCTATCCACTCAAGTGAAAGTAGCTCATCGTCATTCGCGGAGGCGTTGAGGTCGATAAATTTCTCGGCAACTTGCCGTTGAAAAGAATCTAACTCCACCTCCATGCTCATAGGCTCGGGGACGGCCGTTGGGTCCATCAACTGCACTTGGTCCCGACGCAAACTCAGTAATGACCTTCCAAACGATAAATCTGTCTCTGGCATCTTAAAAATATTTGGTTTTATTCAAATATAAAAATCGTTTTCAGAAGATAATCTTTCCTGGAAAGAAAGTGGTGATGAGAATCCATGACAAGGGAGAATGATAATATAAGAAGCATAGCGATAATTAGTCTTTATTCTTTTCGCCTATTTTTAGTAAGTTTAATTTCGCCTTTGCTTTTAAACATCTTAATTGCAGTTTATTGGTTACAAATAAATAAAGTAAATATTTCTAAAATAAATGGAGGGATGAAAATATTTTGGGAACTATTTTTAAATAGTATTCTATTATTATTAAAAAAAATTGTTGAAGAAAGATATATTATGAACAAATTTAGCATTGTTGCAACTTGCAATAAAGTTTTAATATTACCCTTAGTTGTTAATTTTTATTGTTTGTGATGAAGCTTTGTTAAGAAGCATCAGCTACACCATATAATACATTAACTTAGAGCATTTGCATCCGTGAGACACTCTCTCACCCAAATTTTTTTTTTTTAATTAAATAATTAATTATTAAAAAAATATATATGAACCAATTAAAATTGGACATATAAGCATAGAGGTATCTCATATGAGATCCGATTCTCGGGTAAATTGTGTCAAAAAATAATTTTTTTATTTTTATTAATTGTTTAATTGGGGTGTCTCAGTGATACAATGATGATGCTATTAGTGACGTGGATGTACACTCAAGAGTTACATAACTTACATCTTAAAGAGGGAAACAACCTACTCTAGCATTCAACCTATTCTAAAATTCTGCCATGAAAGTTCATTTGTGAAATTACATATATGAACTACTTGTATACAGCATCGCTTAAATTTGTTAAAATAATAATTAAAAAAAACAAGTTTACATCTACAAAAATTAACAATAAAAGAATGACAAAAAAACTAATATTTAATGACAAAGATGACATGTTAAAAAAATAATAAAAAAACGATGTTATGTCGTTTTAATTTAACTCATTTTGTATTTGGTAAATTTAAGTCTCTCTTCGACTTATCATTGTCGAAATGCTTTCGTTGTTTGATTTCCAAATTTTTACTAGTAAATTTGTTCTTTTGTTTGTTGCTTATTTATCAAAGACATATTTGCATATATATATGCACGTTTTAACTTTTATTAGTTTTCTAACGCTTTCTTAAAGTGTTAAAAATATTTTGTACTTTTTCCAATAAAATGACGATATTACCCCATATTACTTTCTCGTACTGTATACGCCGTACTGTATATGGAACAAAATTGTTATAACAGTGCAAAGCTTTCTTTATTAAAATATTTTCACTAACAATTATTGGGGTTTGGCATCCCTTGTCATTTATTTGTATTTTCAGTAAGATTTATACACTTTTGAAAAAATATTTTGAGAACTAGCACTTTGGTTACAATACACATCCAGTTTTTCTAAGTTGATGAGGACATCGACTCTATAACCGACCCAAAGGAGATGCCCATCGTCCAAGAAGGTCCCATGACACGTTCTAAGGCCAAACAGCTCAAAAGGAGGTTTGGGACAGCCATACAAGCTTTCATCAACTCACTAAGACCAGACGATCCATTTCAAGAAGTAGCCGAGACAAAACCAGTTTTAGCCGAAGCAGTTTTAGCCGAGGCAAAAGAGCCAATTCCAAACAATGGTCCAAACGATCCGATCATCACTGAAGGAGGTAAGTTCTCTCGTCCAAATACATATTTTAAAACTAACAAGACAGGTAGTTTTCCTCTTAGAGATGCAGAACAGCCCGTTGCTTCACTCACAAGCTATTTAGCCGAGGAGAACCAAAAAGGGCCTGAAGAAGGGATTGAAGCTGTGGGATCGCAAGAACTTGAAGATGATGGCTTCTCTGTTCAAGAAGACCTTCTGGAAGACTTCACCAAGCTGCTACACGTCCAGGATACACCGGAGCCAGAGTCACCTTCAAAAGCGCCTCATGCACCACCTTGGACCCCTTCACATCAATGTAAGCTGTTTACATTATTCACTGTTCTTGCAGGTGTTCCAAGCACCAACAACGACTAAGAGCAGCATCAAAATCGACCTTAAATCTTTAGTTTACATCGCGCGGCCAAACTTTCCTTTTCTTGCTTTAATGCAACGATGAGCTTTTGTTTTAGAGTATTTTTGCTTCGTGTTGTTTTTGTTTCAAACGTCCTGTTGTTTTGAGTCTTTCTTGTCGTTTTGAGTCGAACCCTAGAAGGTTCAAGCTGACGGACTATTAATAAAGTCCCACACGCAGCTTTGTAGACACAACTTTTACCCTAGATCAATAAAGAGCCGCACTTTCTTCTAAGTGTTCTTGAGAAGCGATTTCTCAAACTGTTCTTGTTCTTGCTCGTGTGATTCGATCAAGACCAAGTTCTTGCACCGTATCAGAGAGTAATCTCCCCTCTGTGTCGTGTATACACTCCACCATCCTTCCCCATCTAAGACTCCACACGAAAGAAGCGACCGCCATCGTGTCAAGTCCAACTCCACCATCAATCATCATTCGGCTAAAGGAGAGGGCGACCGCCTGTCTTTAGTCCCATATCTATCCCACATAAGCTCTCACCACCGAGGCTTATACCATCTGGTATCAGAGCCAAAGGTTCCACCTTTGGTTTTCTATCCCTTTTGTTTCAAGATTACTTTCGTTAGTTCTTATCGCTAGGTTGTAGAATCGTGTAGTCTAAGAAAAGAATTTTCAAAAAAAATAATTAGGGTTCTTTAGTTCCTGTTCGTGTCTTCTTGATAGATCAAAGAAAAGCAAAAAAAAAAAATAGAGATTAGTTCTTTTGTCTTTTGAGTAGTTTGTTTACGCAAGTCAAAAAAAAAAAGGAAAATTGTCTTATCGTTAGTAGTAGTTTGGAAAAATTCCTCAATGGAATTTTAGAATTTTTCCCTTCGTGTTTGAGTCTTGCGAATTGTTTAGGACCCTTGTTAGAACGTCTAGTAATTTTGACAAAGGTTTTAAAATAGTTTCAAGTCGCTTTCTGAATTTTCTTGTGAACCCACTCGGTATTTGACGAAGTTGTTGTCTTTGAGTGTTTAACAAGGAATACAGGATCTTAGACATGGGAGAAGAAGCCAACAACGCTCCCCAAGATGCTATCATGCAAATGCTTACTGCCATGAGAGAAGAGCTGAGAGGATTTGGCCAGAGACTAGGCCAACTTGAGCAGTCGCAACCAAGAGCAGCCGAAGGAGCTCAACAACAAGCGAGGAGGAATGCTCCTATGAACAACCCACAAGATGCAATGGATGATGATGATGACAGCATGCCGGAGATGGAGGACGACCTCCCCCCTGATCCCCTACGTCATCAAAACCAAAGGAGACGTGACCCCATTAGAGGGCAACGCCCAAGAGAGCGTGAAGCCAATCATGACATGAAATTGTCACCACCTACCTTTGCTGGAAAATCAAATCCAGAAGTGTACTTGGATTGGGAGAGGCGTATGGAGTACATATATGAGTGCTATGGCTATGGAGAGAGCAAGAAAATAGCCTTGGCAGCTGCACAACTCACCGAGAATGCGCTTGCATGGTGGGACAGAACTGTTGCCGAGAGAAGAAGGCAACTCTTTGGGCCGATCCAAACGTGGCATGACATGAAATACCTCCTAAGACTAAGGTACGTGCCTGATCATTATCACCGTGACCTACAGAAACGTTTCAGGAAACTAGCAAAAGGCAGCCGGACAGTAGAGGAGTATTTTGAGGAATTTGACAAGTTGATGAACTCATTGGAGCTAGAAGAATCCGAGGAAGCTTTGATGGCTCAATTCATAGATGGACTTCAAGAGCGCATAGCCAGAAAGGTGGAGAGAGCTAGGTATAGTGGGCTCCATGAGCTACTACACTTATCTGTGCAAGTGGAGCAACAAATCAAGAGGAAGACTTCACTCTCCAACAGAACCAGAAGCAATCCGCCTTGGCAAGCAAGTGGCAGCAAGCCAATAGACAAAGGCAAAGCTGTTGAGATCGATTCTCGATTCAAAAGCAAAGACAATGACTTCTCTAAGACTTCACGGCCAGAACAAGGTAAGTTCTCTAACACTAGTCAAGCTAGAACCCGTGATATTACATGTTTTAAATGTCAGGGGAGAGGACACTATGCTAGAGACTGTCCAAACCAAAGAGTCATGATCATTACGGCAAGTGGAGGTTATGAATCTCAAGATGAGATGGAAGAAGAAGTAGATGAAGCTGGTGATGACGTTGAGTATCCAGACACTGGTGATCTACTAGTGACTAGGAGAGTACTTAGCGTGCTGATTCAACCCGAATAGAAAGTTCAAAGAGAAAACTTGTTCCACACGCGATGCACCATTAACAACAAGGTATGTAATCTTGTAATAGATGGAGGATCTTGTGCTAATGTGGCTAGCAAGTTTATGGTAGACAGGTTAGGCCTGGAGAAAACTAAGCACCCTAGACCCTACAAGCTACAATGGCTCAATGACACAACGGAGCTCAAAGTAACCGAGCAAGTGAGTGTTCCCTTTAGCGTAGGTAAGTATCAAGACCAGGTGCTTTGCGACGTAGTTCCTGTGCAAGCTGGACATCTCCTGCTGGGGAGACCGTGGCAATTTGACCGAGCAACCATTCACAATGGCCGGACAAATTACTACTCCTTCATGCACAAGGAGCGCAAACACAATTTGGCCCCTCTAAGCCCGACAGAAGTGCATGAACTTCAAACTAGAATGAGCAAGGAAACCAAGGTAAGTGTTTCTAATCTATACATCAATTCTGGTGGTTTAAACCGTGTTATGAGTGCCAAGGGCACTATGTTACTAATACTTTTCAAAGAGTATCTAAGCACAGAATCCAAAGAAATAGCCTTGCCGCCGGAAGTAGATGCATTGTTAGGCAAGTTCAAGGATCTATTCCCTGAAGAGAATCCACCAGGCCTACCTCCTCTACGAGGAATAGAACACCAAATAGACCTTGTCCCAGGCTCTGCCTTACCCAACAAGGCAGCATATCAGATAAATCCCGAAGAGACTAAGGAGTTAGAGAAACAAGTTCGGGATTTGTTAGATAAGGGCTACATAAGAGAAAGCCTCAGTCCATGTGCAGTGCCCGTGCTGTTAGTGCCAAAGAAAGATGGCACTTGGAGGATGTGTGTGGATTGCCGAGCTATCAACAACATCACCATCAAATACCGGCACCCTATCCCGCGCTTAGACGATATGCTAGATGAACTAAGTGGCTCTACTATCTTCTCAAAGGTAGATTTGAAGAGTGGATACCACCAAGTCAGAATGCGAGAAGGAGATGAGTGGAAAACAGCCTTCAAGACCAAGCAAGGGTTATATGAGTGGCTAGTCATGCCTTTTGGCTTGACTAATGCGCCAAGCACCTTCATGCGTCTAATGAACCAGGTTCTTCGTGCCTATATAAGTAAATTTGTGGTTGTTTATTTCAATGACATACTCATATATAGTAAGAACCTACAAGATCATCTCAAACATCTAAAACTAGTGCTTAAATCACTTCGCAAGGAAGGCCTTTATGCTAACCTTAAGAAGTGCACATTTTGTACTAACCAGCTTGTGTTCTTAGGCTTTGTAGTAAGTGAACAGGGACTACAAGTAGACGAGGAGAAGATCAAGGCCATAAGAGATTGGCCCACACCAACGTCTATAGGGCATGTTAGGAGCTTTCATGGCTTGGCAAGCTTCTATCGACGGTTTGTGAAGGATTTCAGTACTGTTGCTGCTCCACTCACAGCTGTGATCAAGAAGAACGTACCATTCTCATGGGGAACAGCTCAAGAAACCGCATTCAACGATCTCAAAGACAGGCTCACTCAAGCACCGGTTCTTGCTTTGCCGGATTTCGATGAGATGTTTGAACTAGAGTGTGATGCATCCGGCCTAGGAATTGGAGCTGTGCTACATCAAAGGAAGAGGCCAGTAGCTTTCTTTAGTGAAAAACTAAGTGGAGCCACACTTAACTATCCAACTTATGACAAAGAGCTCTATGCTCTTGTCCGAGCTTTGGAGACTTGGCAACATTACTTGCTATCTAAGGAGTTCATCATTCATACGGATCATGAGACTCTTAAGCATTTGAGAGGTCAAACATCCCTCAAAAGGAGACATGCCAAGTGGCTCGAGTTTGTGGAGACGTTTCCCTACGTCATCAAGTACAAGAAGGGGAAAGAAAATGTAGTAGCCGATGCCTTGTCAAGGAGGCATGCTCTCATAACAACAATGGAGGCCAAAGTGCTAGGATTCGAGCACATCAAAGACCTTTACCAAGATGATCCTGAACTTGGAGAGTGCTACAAAAACCACGGCAAAGGAATATACGGTTCATTCTATCTCCAAAATGGTTTTCTTTTCAAAGATAAACGTTTGTGTATTCCACAGGGATCAATGAGAGAGCTAGTGCTTAGTGAAGCACACGGAGGAGGATTGATGGGACACTTCGGTGTAGATAAGACCTTAGCCATAGTGAAAGATCATTTCTATTGGCCGCACCTCAAGAAAGATGTGGAGAGACATTGTTCTAGATGCGCCCAATGCCACAAAGCCAAATCCAGGTCACAGCCTCATGGTCTTTATCTCCCTTTACCTATTCCTAAAGCCCCATGGGTAGATATCTCGATGGACTTTGTTCTAGGGCTTCCCAAGATACGACACAAAGACTCCATCTTTGTTGTTGTGGACCGGTTCTCTAAGATGGCACACTTCATCCCGTGTGAGAAGACAAATGATGCAACCCAAATTGCTAACTTGTTCTTCAAGGAGGTGGTGCGTTTGCACGGAGTGCCAAGGACCATAGTCTCCGATCGTGACACAAAGTTTTTGAGTCATTTTTGGAGAACCTTGTGGAGGAAGTTAGGAACCAAGCTCCTTTTCTCCACTACATGCCATCCCCAAACAGATGGACAAACGGAGGTGGTAAATCGTACACTTGGAACGTTACTTAGGGCTACTCTTGGTAACAACATGAAAACATGGCTTGATTGCATCCCATTCATAGAGTTTGCATATAATAGGGCTGTTCATTCGGCCACCAAGTTATCTCCCTTTGAAGTTGTTTATGGAATTAACCCTCTATCTCCAGTAGATCTAGTGCCAATTCCACAAACAGAACAGGTCAATCAAGACGGTCTTAGACGCGCTGAGCTCATCAAGAAGTTGCATGAGAAAGCTAAGGCCAATATTGAGAAGAAAACCGAAGGATACAAGAGGAGCCATGACAAAGGCAGGAAGGAGCTCACCTTTGAACCAGGAGATTGGGTCTGGCTACACATGAGAAAAGAGAGATTCCCGGACAAGCGTGCGTCCAAGCTCGCGCCAAGAGGCGACGGTCCATTCAAAGTTCTAGCCAAAGTCAATGACAATGCTTACAAGCTAGAACTACCAGGTGAGTTTAATATTTCACTCACCTTTAATGTTGCTGATTTATCTTTCTATGACGCAGGAGATCAAGTTTTGAGGTCAAAACCTCGTGAAGAGGGAGGGAATGATGAGGACATCGACTCTATAACCGACCCAAAGGAGATGCCCATCGTCCAAGAAGGTCCCATGACATGTTCTAAGGCCAAACAGCTCAAAAGGAGGTTTGGGACAGCCATACAAGCTTTCATCAACTCACTAAGACCAGACGATCCATTTCAAGAAGTAGCCGAGACAAAACCAGTTTTAGCCGAGAGAGCTTGGGCGGAATCAGTTTTAGCCGACAGATGCTATGCAGATCCAGTTTTAGCCGAGAGATCATGTGCCGGATCAGTTTTAGCCGAAGCAGTTTTAGCCGAGGCAAAAGAGCCAATTCCAAACAATGGTTCAAACGATCCGATCATCACTGAAGGAGGTAAGTTCTCTCGTCCAAATACATATTTTAAGACTAACAGGACAGGTAGTTTTCCTCTTAGAGATGCAGAATAGCCCGTTGCTTCACTCACAAGCTATTTAGCCGAGGAGAACCAAAAAGGGCCTGAAGAAGGGATTGAAGTTGTGGGATCGCAAGAACTTGAAGATGATGGCTTCTCTGTTCAAGAAGACCTTCTGGAAGACTTCACGAAGCTGCTACACGTCCAGGATACACCGGAGCCAGAGTCACCTTCAAAAGCGCCTCATGCACCACCTTGGACCCCTTCACATCAATGTAAGCTGTTTACATTATTCACTGTTCTTGCAGGTGTTCCAAGCACCAACAACGACTAAGAGCAGCATCAAAATCGACCTTAAGTCATTAGTTTAGATCGCGCGGCCAAACTTTCCTTTTCTTGCTTTAATGCAACGATGAGCTTTTGTTTTAGAGTATTTTTGCTTCGTGTTGTTTTTGTTTCAAACGTCCTGTTGTTTTGAGTCTTTCTTGTCGTTTTGAGTCGAACCCTAGAAGGTTCAAGCTGATGGACTATTAATAAAGTCCCACACGCAGCTTTGTAGACACAACTTTTACCCTAGATCAATAAAGAGCCGCACTTTCTTCTAAGTGTTCTTGAGAAGCGATTTCTCAAACTGTTCTTGTTCTTGCTCGTGTGATTCGATCAAGACCAAGTTCTTGCACCGTATCAGAGAGTAATCTCCCCTCTGTGTCGTGTATTCACTCCACCATCCTTCCCCATCTAAGACTCCACACGAAAGAAGCGACCGCCATCGTGTCAAGTCCAACTCCACCATCAATCATCATTCGGCTAAAGGAGAGGGCGACCACCTGTCTGTAGTCCCATATCTATCCCACATAAGCTCTCACCACCGAGGCTTATACCATAAGTTTGCCCCTACTACAATACATGCTTGTGTACGGTAGATGATGAAATAAGGGCATAAGTAAAATGGTCACAAACAAAAAGTGACAAAAACAGATAAAAAAAAAGGGTTCTTTGCTATTTTTTCATTTTCTGAAAACTTTATAATTTTTTAAGCATTTTCTAAACTTATATTGCAAACTAACACTTATTGTACTGTACATACGTTGAATTTTCAGTCGTACCATGTACACTTTTGCACAAAATCGATTGTGTACAATACATGGACGAATAAGAAGCATCAGTATAATGGTCATTTACCACAGAAAAAGACAAAAAAATAATAATAAATAAAGTGTTAAATTACAAAGAGATTTTTGAAAATGTGACCCACATCGCAAATACTTCTAAAGAAAATTAAACGTCTAAAAACTGAAGAAAGATAAAATAAATGTTACTACAATTATTCCACAAATAATCCATAATCTAACGGACAAGAAGAAAGGTTGGGTCGTACAAACCCTATTTTTCAAAAACATAAGGGTTAATAGCAATCTCTATATGACTCTAATTTTGGAAGATTATGTAAGTCTATGTTCCTTAATCATTTACTCTTTGGTCCAAATCCGAAATTAAGACAAAGATAAACAGTTGGACTAAATGTCTGCTGAACCCAAAAGCAAAAAAAAAGTACGTGAACAAACAAGTCGGTAATGTGTGTGTTACTTAAGGAAGCCGCGAGTGAAGTAGAACCCAAACACAAGAAAATACTCAAATAAGCGTAGTACAAGCAATAGAGACGAGAAAGAGAAGTTGAGAGAGAAAAGGCAGCCACGAGAAAGAAGAAACGGAGTTTGAGTCTTCGTGTTCTTAGCGTATGTCTTTTAGTGTTGTAATCTCCTTCTAAGTTTCTTGGTTTAGCTTTGTACTTGAAACACAAAGAGAGCACCAGTTAGTGTGTTTGTGTATTCTTTGATTGATAGTGGAGGTTGTAGGAGACGGTTCCCACCCGAGACGTACCGGTTAGAGGTCGGGAACTCGATGATCAAATTATTGTCCTTTAAGTTTCTAATTCGTCGCATATATCCTAAGATCAAATCACTGAAGAAGTTAAAAATTCTTACAAGTCGTATCAGAGCAATCCGTGTTTGATTGTAAGTGCTAGAAAGATCTGATTAGAGACTCAATGACGACGACACAAAGGGTCGATGTCAACTTGTTCGAAGGATCTGGTGATTTTGGTATCTAGAAAAAAAGGATGCTTACGAACTTAACCGTTCAAGGCATGAAAGATGTTCTTACGGAACAGAAGCAAGATTCTACATCCAAAGAGGTGGATGAAAAGGATCTAGAGGCTATAAAGAAAAAGAGCCAAGATGAAGTTGCATGACTAGAGCGAGATGAGAAGGCTTTGAATTTTATCTTCATGTGTGTAGGAGATCATGTCCTAAGGAAACTTGACAAGTGTGTAACAGCAGCTCAAGCATGGGCTACTCTTGACAGGTTTTACATGGCAAAGACTTTGCCTAATCGTGTCCATTCTCAGCTTAAGGTGTATTCGTTCATAATGCAAGATTCAAGGTCAATTGATCAGAATGTAGATGACTTCTTGAAGCTAATTGCATATTTGAGCAATCTCAACATCGAGATACCAGAAGAGGTTCAAGCAATACTACTCCTCAACTCCCTTCCCTCTAGGTACGATTCTTTAAAGAAAACTCTAAAGTACAGTAAGGAAGCTATTCATTTAGAGGAAGTAGCTAGTGCTGCCACGTCTAAGGAGAGAGACTTTTCTAAAAGTGGAAAGCTTATAAAATCAGAGGGATATGTTTTATATGTTGAGGCTAGAGGAAGATCAGAAAAGAGGTCAGAGAATGGAAATGGAAGCTCAAATCAGTGGAGAGGAAGGTCTAAGAGCAGAGGAGAAAAGAAAAACAATAAATGTTGTTTTATCTGTGGAGATGAAGGGCATTGGAAAATGGAATGCCCTCATAGAAAGAAAAATGCAGATTCTGCAAATGTTGCAACATATTCTAAGGAACATATGATGTTAAGTGTCAGCACTCAAGATACAATGAAAGAATGGGTTATGGACTCGGGCTATTCATACCACAATACACCAGACAAAGAAGTCTTGTTTGACTTCATGGAGTTCGATGGTGGTAGAGTTTTGATGGCTAATAACACTCATTGTAACATCAAAGGAATGGGAAAGATTCAGATTCATAATCCAGATGGTTCTATAGTGATACTCAAGGATGTGAAATACATGTCGGAGGTGAGTAAAAATCTGATTTCCTATGGGATGTTAGAAAAATCAGGTTGTAGGTATGAAGGAGGTGACTTCAAGGTTCAGTTCTACAAAGACAAGAAGAAGGTAATATTTGAAAAATACCAAGACATGTTGTATTATCTTCAAGGCACAATTACTAAAGGTGAAGTGAATGTGACAAGAGCTGAGAAAGAAGTTGAAAAGAAAAAGTCAAAGAAGGTGACATTCAATAAGAATCTGATTCAAGAACCTATACTCCATATGGTTTTGAGACAAGGGATTTGATATACTTGGTTTTTTTACTGGTTTTTAACCCTTGTTTTTGTGTCTTTTATCGAGTCAAAGCTTGCTTTTAGAGTCTTTAAGTCATTTATTGAGTCATTTCAGGTAAAAAGGTGTTTTAGGTTGATTTGGAGGAAAACAAGGCATTTTGGTTGCAAAAGTGTGAAAATGAGCATATGGAGATGCAGAATCATGCAGAGACGTCAGAAGTATAGCATTCTTTGGAGGACTTCCCACCTATGTCTTGAGCTGAAATTTTGACACAAGATAGAGCTGTGAATTAGCTTCCATTTTCAAGTGGTTTCAAGACAATCTAACGGTATGATCAAGAGTTGTACCCGATTTACTGAAGACAGGTCAATCTGCCTCGAAGAATAAGCATGTGCAGAACAGGGAGGTTAGAATTGATCGATGCACATGTCCAGAAACTTCAAAATCGACCGATGCACACTTGAATCGATCGATGCACTTCCCAAACGCGAAAAATGCAGTTTCTAAACTTTCTATTTTGCCCTAAAATCATCCTAACTTAACCTAATTCGACCCAAGACCTATTTATACTTATTTTTAAGCCACTTTGGAGGCTAAGCTTTTATTTTTCTTAGACACCTTTCATCTCTTTCACTTTTATGCTTGGGAGAAGATCTTTGAACCTCTTCTGGCAAATTTGGAGAAGATTTCTAAACCCTCTTATTATCTATTGAATTTTTTTATGATTTCTCTCATATCTCTTTGCTTATTCTCTGCAACTATGTGTGAGTAGATTCCATAGTTAGGTTTAGGGTTTCAACGGGATCCATGAATCATTGAATTAGACACAAATAAGGATTTATCTTTTGTGGTTTTCGCTTATTCTTGTGTTTATTGCTTAGGCTTAAGTTGACCGTTTAGTCTCTGAACTATGGCTTAATCTATACCACATAAGTGTCGTAGGTTGCTAGAAAGAACATAAGCGAGCGAATTGTCCGTACCATGCGGAAGTTGATGTTAAGGCGATTTGTGAACATATTGAACCTGCTCTTCAATGTTGATCTAGAATTCTATGCCAACATAAGTTAGGATATTAGGTTGCTAGGTTTAGTAATCAATTCCACGGAAGTGGATTGGTTAGATATATTTGTTTGAGTTTGAAACTTGTGTTTAGTCATTCCCTGAATAATTATCTGATTCGTGATCTCTTGATTCATGAGAATAAACCTTTGACCTAATGCTTTTCCTTTATTGAATTTACATCGTCTTAATTGCTTTCGTTACTTTTCCAAAACCAACCATATTCTTGTCGTAGCTTAGTTTCATAATGGTGAGAATTGTAGTGTAACATTGGTCTCTGTGGATTCGATTCTAAAGTACTGCATTGACAACCGTTACGATTGCGGTAGTGTGAACTTTAGTTATTAATTGACTACGTGGTAAAACACCTAAATCAATTTGGCGCCGTTGCCGGGGAGCAATAGCGTTAACTTCAATTCTGAATTTGAAATTTACTCTAAGATTTACTAACTTTTTATTTTCTTCCTTCTTGTTTCTTATAGTTGATGGTGATGGACTACAATGATTGGCCACAAGAAGAAGATGCCACATTTGATGAATACATTCAAGATGAGCCATACGTGGAGCCACCATTTGATGAAAGTGTACTCACACCAGAACAAAAAGTAGAGTTGGATAAGCATCATGAAGAGAACCCAACGATGAAAAGGAGTGACCTAGCCGCTATGATTTGCTTGAACCTCATGTCACATCGGGCAGCACTTGAGGGAAAGGAGCTCACAATGTCCGAGATAATAGTAGCTCATGCGCTTAAAGAGGTAATTTATTGGGTTCCACCATGCCAACTAGAAGGTATTTTTGACTCAACCTTTGAAATCTATGATCATGAGGATAGTCATTTGCCTTGCATTGAAGATGTAGCTTCTAGTTTTCATACTCATGTGCTCATTCATTGATGAATGCTATGATTTAATATGTGAGTCTCAAAGACTAGATTCCTTAAGAGTAGAAAAGCTTGGTAGAGATTACCATGAAGTATGTTTTGATATTAATTATCTATGTGCTTTGAATGTTCATAATCTCGAGCTTAAGCTTTCAATACCTGAGAAATCTAGATCTCTTCTTGAAAAATCTTACCTAGGGGATGTGCTTGATGAAGATAAGATCTTGAATGAGATAGATGACCCTAAGGTTGAGATGGAATCTAGGAAGGACGATATTGTGTTTTACATGATTGATGAAGATGAAGTTGACTATTTTGTGATAAACTCGTTTAAACCTGAAGTTGACTTTATTTTTCCATCAAGTGCATTTGATCCTCATGAGAATCTCACTATCAAGAAAAATTCCAAGATATATGCTACATTCGTAGTAAACTTCCTTGATGTAAGTTTTGTTTCTTTGCCATGGATAGTTGCATGCCATGTTGCACATTTTGTTTCTTGCCCTAACAAGAGAATGACCAAAGGTGCATTGGCTCAACCTTTTCATTCTCATGATTAACATATGAGGCCGAAGTCAAGCTAACGACTATAAACAAGCGCTTGGTGGGAGGCAACCCACCGGTAAGTTTTCTTTTCTTATATTTTCCTTTGTTTTTGCTTTCACTAACATTTTCTAATTTTTTGTTTTGAGTGTCTCAGGTAAAAAAAGAAAAAGTCGAACATAACAGAATCGATCGATACCACATGGGTATCGATCGATGCCAAGGATCCAGAGAATCGAAAATCGATCGATGCAGTGTACGTATCGATCGATGCCAAGGGTCCAAAAAATCGGAAATCGATCGATGCAGGGCGTCCAGAGAAACAAAAATCGATCGATGCATATCTTGCATCGACCGATACCGACCCAGGTAAGTCAACTTTGAATTTTTCTTGATTTTCTTTTTTTGAGTCTGTTTTACCTTCTTCTTGGTTTATTTTTACACCGAGACGGTGTGAAGTAAGTCTGGGGGAGGGTCTTTCTCGTTTACTAACGTTGTTTTCTGATGATAGACTTCTTGGAGTCTTAGTCAATTACTCAAGTCTACTCGTATCATTGTAATACAAGAGGATCAAACAAAAAAGGTTAAGATTGAAGCACTAAGAATACATGAAACTTCCTAATCTAGAGAAAATGCTTTGGTTTTTATATTAATGGGAAAAGAAAACAAATGCAAGAAGGATAACAAAACACAAGACTAAAATGTTGGATCATGAACTAAGCTATCAATGAGATGGGTACTAATCAAACAATGAATCATTTGGAAGCAATAATCACTATCTTAGAACATGGAATTCACAAATATGACTAATCCATTTCCATGGCATTAATCACTTTGTTAATTACTTAATCAAGAACAAACTTCCATTTGTGATTAAGTAATCAACAAGCATTAAAGAAACAATTCCAATTGTTCACTAAACACCCTAAACATCAACTTCCGTTGGCTAGGATATGCATAGCTCACAAAAGGTTCGGGTCAAGCAACTCATTTAAACTCGGGTCATGAGTGAAATGCCTAAGACCAAATGCAATAGGAAGGCAAATGAGGTGTTTTTCATCCAATAGGAAGGCAATAGCAAAATGCGAACTCCATCAGCAAAGGCAAATTTTGGCTTCCGTCAAATTTTTGTATGTCCCACATCAATTCTGATGTGGCGGCTTGCGATTGGCTCTATGTTTTTTTCATTCTTTTTAAATGCTATTTTTGCCCAATAATTGATCAAAAATTAAAAAAAAAATTTACACCATTATTTTTTATTTCTTAACATCTATAAATATATATTAGGTTTATATCATTTGGACACCAAAAAAAAATCTAAAGTTTTAACACTCTCTTTTCATTTCTTCTCCTACATTGTCATTCTCTTTGGTGTTTTTTTTCTTTCAATTTTCAACATCCTTACGGATAGTAATAGTATTTATAAAATGTATAACATATATAAAATAATAAAATAAATAAAAATAAAATGAATTATATATGATGGAGTGATGTGGAGGAAAGAGAAAATGAGTTGGATGAAAGAGAAAATTATTTGCCTTCCTATTGTGGAGTTGGGTGTGAATTAAAAAATTGAGATGATGTGGAAGGAGAATAAAATGATGTGGAGGGAATATAGGATGAGAATTTGCCTTCCTACTGGAGATGGTCTAAGATCTAGAAACGAATGAACTAACCTAATCTAGTACTAACACCGCTTACTCGAATCTATCCCTAATGCATGGGATGAGACCAAAAATCTAACTAATCTAAGGTGTAGTACTAGGTTTCGGTTTATCATGTCAAATCTAGCATTAAGAACCAACCTAAGTGAAAGACTCATCCAAGATCATCCTAAATCATCATTATCTAACCATCAATCAACCATTGACTAAAGATGCCTAAACATTCAATGCACATTCATTCTTATGACATGGATCACACAAGTAGATTAGTTCACTTCCATGATACTAATCCATTTACAAATCATCTAGTTATCAAGAACTTCCGTTCGCAACCAAATGATCCATAATCATTAAGCATTATTCCATACAAGTCAACAATTCACCTTAATCATTCATTTCCATTGGCTAAGAATTGAATTGCATGCTTGAAAATTTTCTAGACATTTCATCGAACACCTTATGTGCATGAAATGTCTAAGTTCTAGAAATGAGTTTTCAATTCAATCCTAGCATTAAAATCCTTCCTAACATGAGAACAAATGTTTATCTAGTCCTACGCGTCAACCATTAAACCATCCAAATCAAGCATTATCCAAAATCCCACAAAAAGTCAACTCATGAAAACATGAAGAACAAAATAGAAAACGACATAAAGATAAAGAAATTGCATAAATAAAGGATAGAGTTGAAGAAATCTTCTCTAGAGTGGCATTTGTGATGAATATCCATCCAAAATCATAAGAAGAGTTTGGGATAAAATCCAACTCTAGAAAGAAGAAAGCTTAGCATGAAAAATAGGATTTTTGGGTATTTATAAGTTCTTGGGCGAACCGGATCAACCCAAAACAAAACGGGTATTGACCCGGCCAAATCTGAGTTTTTTCTGATTCTGGTGGTTTGCACCGATCCCCCTTGAATCGGTGCAAACGATCGGTGCTAAAACTTTGAGCATAACTCATTTGGGCGCCAGATGGACACGTCCCCTCTAGATCTGATGTAACTTTCGAACCACTGCTCAGAATGACCTCAAACCACCTCATGTGGATAGCTAACTCACTGAGCTACAACTTTTGTAAAGACCATCGAGGCTAATTCGGATTGGAGAACCTTCGTCCAGCCAGGTAATTCAGGTACGTCGGGTCTGGATCAAACTAGTCCTGGGACCATTTGCACCGATCGACTATGGATCGGTGCAAACGATCGGTGCTAATTCTTCTGCTTTGGCACTTCCTTCTGTGTCTACACCAACCAATAGCACCGACCCAGGATAGGTCGGTGTTGTCTTCTGGAAACTCCCTTCTTCTTTTCAGCGGCCAGACGGACATACTCTCAGTAAATTGGCCATATCTCACGAACTACATATCACAATGACCTGAATCCAACTCCAGTTGACAGCTAACTACTTTCTCTACAACTTCCATGAATACTGTTGAAGCTGTTAAATTCGGAAGGCCTTCGTTCAGCCACATCTTTCCGGCGTCTTGGATGGACTTTGCATTCTACTTTAACCCATTTCTCCAAATATCATCAACTGTCTCCAAATCACCTAAAAACACTCCATATGCATGCTAGACTCACTAAAACCTAGTGCAAACACTTATTACTCTAAATTAGACCAAAATGCCATAAAACTATGCAAGACACATGCATGAGACACAAACACAATAACAAGAATGTATGTTAAGAGATGCAAAATATGGGAATATCATTTTCTCTCTTTTGTTTTCTTTTCAGTCATTTTGATGTTTTCCTTTGGTTTAGTCTGCTTTATTGAGTCAAAACTTGTTGGAGATGATGATCACGACCTTTGAATTCTTATGTGATTTTAATCTAAGTGACCATTGTTACAGAGTTAGCTTCAGATCAGACTAATGGAAAATCCAAAGGCTGACCAGTTAATCAGAGGCATCCATGTTTCCAGAAAAAATTCAAAAAGCTTGAACTAGTTTCTGAGCTCTTCCTTTTACCTCATCATTGTGATTGGTGTCTTCAGAGCTTGACTCCTCATTCGTATCTGACAAGACGACCCGTTTGAAAGTATGGTACTCCTCTCCCTTATTTAAAATAAAAAGCAGAAAATATGAAATGATTTTCTTTCGGGTAAAAGGCTAGAAAAGTTTCCATCCACACTAAGGTTGGAAGTGAGGTTGAGGAAAATTTACATGGATACCACTATTCGCCTACACTTTAGAATAAAAGGGTGGCACTAAAATGAACCGGGGATTCGGTGGCAAAAACCATTAATACTCGCGTTCCATCAGCCATTGACCCTACATAAAGAAAATGAGAAAAGAATTAGTATGGGGATGGAAAAAGTACCAAAGGCTGTGTTGTTGTCTCGTCATGATATCGAAAGGGAAAGAGTCTAGAAGGTTTTGGGCACTATGATCTGTTGATCCGTAAATCACACAAAAGGGGTAAAACAGTACTTTAATAGGAATCTCGTTTATTGATCAAGAGTCGGCGTTACAACAGAGTTTTAGTAAGATGGCAAAGACAAAAGAACTTGAGATCGGTAAAGGAGCTCTCTCGTGTTCTCTCTCGTCTCTGCGGAAGTTGTGGATCTCTCTAATGAATGAGCCTCCTCCTCCATTTATAGTGTCTCGAGGCGGTTTCAAAGGAGAAGATTTCCTTTTCCTTGTTCGATTGGGAGAAGGAAATCTCCCGGTTTTCTCTCCGAGATAAAGATATCTTCCTGATATCTCGGAGATTTGATCGAAGGGAACATTTCCTTTTCCGAGATCGGTACAAAAAGGGAAATATTCCGGTTTGCATCTATTGTAACGGACTGAGCTCGTGCGGGGCTTAGATTGATAGCCGAGATGGGCTTTTAGCGAGATTCCGAGCTCGGCCCAATGTTTTCGGGCTAATCCATCCTCAATCCAGACCATCGTAGACCGGTCTTGATCGAACCGAGTTAAACCAGGGGGTGCTAATCCCCCCTCTAACAATTGGTCCCCCCCTCAGTTCGGCGAGGGAGTTTATGAGTTCGGTGAATTTCCAGGGAGTATTCTTTAGCTCGGTTAAGACTGAGATCGGTAAGATCTGATCAGATTCTATTCGAGTTCAGCGAATTCCTTTTAAGATCGGGATTCTCACGATTGAATCGATTTCGAGTTCGGTAGGCTGATTCGCGATTGTTCTTGAGTTTGGACTCTTTGATTCGTGGGTCTCGAGAACGATCCTGAACGTTCAAGTTCGGTAGATTTTTCTTGTGAACGTGGTGTCGTTTCATCTTCTTTAGCCGTGGAACTCGAAGAGTCGCGCGTCGATTCGTCTTCTTCGGTCGCGTATTTCGAGGAACTGTCATCATTACCTTTTTCTCTATAAATATCGCTCGAACCTCCTTCCGTTTTTCACTTCTGCTTTTTTCTTCAAAAGGTATTCCTCTTTCTCTCTCTAGCGCTCTCCCTTCTCTCTAGAATTTGTTTATTTTTCGTTCTGCGATCATCTCTTCCGCCGTGATTTCTCCGGTCTGCTTGAAGATTTTCAAGTTCTTCGTTGTGTTCTTCACAAAGTTCTTCCTTTTGATCGATATGGATCCGGGGACCTCTTCTTCTTTTGTTGATGACCGAACTTCGCCGCTGAAATCCCCAGATCTCGAGCCGTTAGTTGGTGGCTCCAATTCGGATTCGGATGATGTTCGGCAAGAGTCGACCGATCACGATTTTCGTCGTTCTGATGCCGGACCGAGTAATCTGAGGGTGGCCGTCGAGATTCCTCACCTTATTGATGAAGATGAAATTGAAGAGGGGGCCGCCGAATTGGATGATCAAGTTCGTGCGGATCATGAATTCGCAGTTCGGCTGGCGGAAGGTGATGATGCCGCTTGCCTAGATGATCGTGTTGCTTCGCCAGCAATTTGTCAGGATATAGGGGATGACATTCCCATATCGGTTGCTAGGCGGGTGATCGAAAGACCTGCGAACATTAGACCGTTCGCTCTACCACGGAGACGGTTCAGGTTACATTGGAGAGGTGTAATGCTCCAAATGATCTTCTTTTTAAGATCCCGAAGGAGACCGATCGTCCGTGGGATGCTCCTGATGGTTATGTGTGCGTTTACGAGGATTATTTCAGAAGCTGTGGTCTTCAGTTTCCCATTTCCGAGCTCTTCTACAAGTACTGTAAGAGGCGACATGTTGTGATCTTTCAGTTAATGCCGGCCACGGTAATAAATCTTATGGGTCTCCTTTCTCTTGGGGAGGAGTGCGGCATTCCCATTACGGCCAAGATCTTTGAGAGGCTATTCCGGGTAAATCTATCGAAGGCAAAGCCTTGGTTCCTATCGGCTAATGCGAAGCCGGAGTGCGATCTTGTTACTGGGAACAAGCCGAGCAAGGTCAACAATTGGAATGCTCGGTACTNTCATCCTTATCCCAAGGATAAGCTTTTATACTCGAAAGAAGATAGAGAAGAAGATAACCACTAGCGAACCCGGCCGGTATCGATCGATGCTCACCAGTATCGATCGATACTGCCCTCAGGAATTAATCATTCTTCCTCCCATAATCAATTCCCGGAACACGGGCGCTACAAGAGTGTTGATGACTCGGTCCGTAAATGGTGTCCTCTGTGACTCCTGAATCACCCGGTCGATTTCTGGTGCCGAGCTCGTAGCCTGGTGGACTTTAGACCGCATATCTTGTAACTGGGCCTGGACCCTGGTGAATTCCAAGTTCATGGCGGCTTGGTCCGCGATGTTGATTTCTGAATCGGCCACGGATCTCCTAGTCGGTAGATCGGTCGTACCTGGGAGTTGAGCGTTGGTCAGGTCGGGCAAGAGATTCCGTCGCAGCGCATTTTCGTTGGCGGGAGTGATTAGGTTTGGATCGAGGGTACCGATCTAGCTTCGGCGTTCAAAATGGGATGCTATGAGAGACGCGATTCGCTCTTCATTCTTTTTGTTGATTTCTGCGAACTGTGCTGCCATGGCTTCCATAAAGGTGTTCGGGTTCGTGAATGCCGAGGTGGCTGGAGGCGGCGGAAGAGTCCTAGGGGGATTGGTCTGATTATCCCCTCCAATAGGTAAAGTCGGATGGAGTCCTCCGGTAGTTGGTATTTCGACGTCGGTTGGATTGAATTCGTCAACCCGAGGGTTTTGACCATTGTTTTTCGAGCCGTTGATGCTGACTACGGAAGTGTCGATTGGAGGAACCATCGCCGAACTCAATCAAACGATATCCGAAAGTATTGTTCTATCTGTCCCCACAGTCGGCGCCAATTGTTGATCCGTAAATCACACAAAAGGGGTAAAACAGTACTTTAATCGGAATCTCGTTTATTGATCAAGAGTCGGCGTTACAACAGAGTTTTAGTAAGATGGCAAAGACAAAAGAACTTGAGATCGGTAAAGGAGCTCTCTCGTGTTCTCTCTCGTCTCTGCGGAAGTTGTGGATCTCTCTAATGAATGAGCCTCCTCCTCCATTTATAGTGTCTCAAGGCGGTTTCAAAGGAGAAGATTTCCTTTTCCTTGTTCGATTGGGAGAAGGAAATCTCCCGGTTTTCTCTCCGAGATAAAGATATCTTCCTGATATCTCGGAGATTTGATCGAAGGGAACATTTCCTTTTCCGAGATCGGTACAAAAAGGGAAATATTCCGGTTTGCATATGTTGTAACGGACTGGGCTCGCGCCGGGCTTAGATTGATAGCCGAGATGGGCTTTTAGCGAGATTCCGAGCTCGGCCCAATGTTTTCGGGCTAATCCATCCTCAATCCAGACCATCGTAAACCAGTCTTGATCGAACCGGTCTCGGTTCGAACCGAGTTAAACCAGGGGGTGCTAATCCCCCCTCTAACATGATCCTCGATGAGGCCCAACAATGATAGCTTTGGATTATTCTTTGAAATAATGAGTTGAATCTGGGAGGCTGCGATACTTGCACATAAGTACATGGAGGTTCGATCTGGAACTAGCTCGGAAACATGTGGATTACTAAGGTAGTGGTCATTACGGAATTCTAAAGGAAATGTGAGTCTCCTTGTTTTTCAAACTTTTTCTTCTTGCTTTGTTTTTTGTTTGCTTGAGGATAAGCAAAAGACTAAGTCTGGGGAAATTGATATACTCGGTTTTTTACCGGTTTCTAACCTTTGTTTTTGTGTTTTTTATCGAGTCAAAGCTTGCTTTTAGAGTCTTTAAGTCCTTTATTGAGTCATTTCCGGTAAAAAGGTGTTTTAGGTTGATTTGGAGGAAAACAAGGCATTTTGGTTGCAAAAATGGTGAAAATGAGCATATGGAGATGCAGACGTCCGAAGTATGGCATTCTTTGGAGGACTTCCCACCGATGGATTGAACTGAAATTTTGACACACGATAGAGCTGTGAATTATCTTTCATGTACAAGTGGTTTAAAGAAAATCCAACGGTACGATCAAGAGTTATACCCGATTTACTGAAGACATGTCAATCTGCCTCAAAGAAGAAGCATGTGCAGAATAGGGAGGTTAGAATCGATCGATGCAGCCTTGAATCGATCGATGCACATGTCCACAAACTTCAAAATCGACCAATGCACTTCCCAGACGCGAAAAAGGCAGTTTCTGCAGTTTCTAAACTTCCTATTTTGCCCTAGAATCATCCTAACTTAACCTAATTCGACTCAAGACCTATTTATACTTATTTTTAAGCCACTTTGGAGGCAACACTTTTATTTTTCTTAGACACCTTTCATCTCTTTCAATTGTATGCTTGGAAGAAGATCTCTGAACCTCTTCTGACAAATTTGGAGAAGATTTATGAACCCTCGTATTATCTATTGAATTTCTTTATGATTTCACTCATATATCTTTGCTTATTCTCTGCAACTATGCGTGAGTAGATTCCATAGTTAGGTTTAGGGTTTCAACGGGATCCATGAATCATTGAATTAGACACAAATATGAATTTATCTTTTGTGGTTTTTACTTATTGTTGTGTTTATTGCTTAGGTTTAAGTTGACCGCTTAGTCTCTGAAATAGGGCTTAATCTATACCACGAAAGTGTTGTAGGTTGCTAGAAAGAACATAAGCGAGCGAATTGTCCTTAGCCTGCGAAAGTTGATGTTAAGGCGATTCGTGAACATATTGAACCTGCTCATTAATGCTGATCTAGAATTTATGCCAACGGAAGTTAGGATTTTAGGTTGCTAGGTTTTGTAATCAATGCCACGGAAGTGGATTGGTTAGATATTTATGTTTGAGTTTGAAACTTGTGTTTAGTCATTCCCTGAATAGTTGTCTGATTCGTGATCTCTGGATTCCTGAGAATAAACATTTGACCTAACGCTTTTCCTTTATGGAATTTACATCGTCTTAATTGCTTTCGTTACTTTTCCAAAACTGTCTTAGCTTAGTTTTATAATTGTGAGAATTGTAGTGTAACCTTGGTCTCTGTGGATTCGATCCTAAAGTACTGCATTGACAACCGTTACGATTGCGGTAGTGTGAACTTTAGTTATTAATTGACTACGTGGTAAAACACCTAAATCAGGATTTATCAACTCAAGGTGGAGACTCTTTTTCATCAGAAGAATCTGAAAGTTTTGAAGAAATTGAGTCTAAGGAGAGCAATGAAGAATCTGAGACATAATCTTCACTAGATGATTACTTGAAAAGTAAGAAGCGAAAGCATTGGAAGAGTGTTGGAGAAGAAGAGAGTTTGAACAAAGAACTTGAGGAGAAAGACTTGGAAAAAGTATCAAAGATATTGGGAACATGTTTTTCGGAGATAGAGCTAAAGGATATCTAGTTCTATCAACGATTCAAACAAGTGAAGTTCCAACAGATTTTGTAACTAAAGCAGTACATGGATATTAGGTTCAGATTTGCTTCGAGCTTCCAAACATCGCTTGAGAGGGGATCATCTCCACGTAACTTCATTATCGACATGGTACTCTCGCAGGAAGAAGAACATAGAAATGAGTCAGTTTCAGAGATCTTATGTCGATAAGATAAAATCAGATTGATTAATGAGTTAAAGGAGTTACCTGGAGGCGGCTGGAATTCCAGTAAGGAAATACTTATTATAGGTGGAGTTGTTGGGAGATTCAAGGGAAGACAAGTTAGTCATGTGTGTTGTTGAATATGGAAAACAAGTCGAGAGTAAGAGGTTCTGGTTAGGATGAGTTACCTAAAGATATTTAAAGGATTAGAAAAGGGTGATTCTCGGAAGCAGTTGCAAGAAGAAATCATAAAAACAAAATTATAATTTTACGGGTATGCAAAAAAAAAAAAACAGAATAATGGTGAGTGAGAAAGCTATAGGTGAGAACTCATAAGCTATAGTGAAGAGACATTAGCTTCAACTGGAGTAGCGGCAAAATGATTCAAGAAGATGTTGATTCAAAGCTCAGTGCATATGAGATGACTTAACATGTCGACAAAGATGAATCAAGTTTTCTGAAGAAGCTGCGAAGAAGTATGAAATCAGAAATTAAGATTTCATTATGTCTCGGAAATATCAATGTGTCTCGGAAATATCATAAGATATAGAGATAAAGAGAGATGAATCAGGTCAAAAGGTTACATGAGGTCATCATGACAGTTGAAGAACATGGGATGTTAATTGGAGAAACTGTTTTCCGCTACGAAGAGGAAGAGTAAAAAATTTTCACAATTTCGTGAATTTGGATTCTCAAACAGGTTTGATCTCAAATCGTCACAGTAAAGAGATGGAGATGAGTTTTGAGAATACCTGAGATTACAAAGAGTAATAGCGACATAGGAATCGCTGGAGATGCAATTTTCTGGTCAGAGAAAACTTGCATGTAGTTTCACTATCAGGAAATGAAGCTTTGGGGATTTAGGGTTGGCGACTTATGTGGCGAAGGCTGAGAGAAACGGTAACAGAGATAGCACCTGGAAGTGTAGAGATGGGGATCTCGCCAGAAATTGCAGAGACTCCGACAAGATGAGGATGGTATGATCGAGATAGCAAAGAGGAAGATGGAGTTGCGATAGAAGCTCCTGAGAATTGCAAGGGGACGGCGACATAAAGTTTGCCGGGAATCGCCGAGAATATGATCAGAATTGTTTCGTCGTTTGGTTTGTTCAAAATCGGAAAAGGAAAGAGATAGTTTCTTGTCATGGACAACGACAATGGAATTGTCGTGATTGAGAAAAGAGACAAAAGAGAAACTGGTTGGGTCCAAGGTGGAGATAGTATGTGTATGGACCTTAGTCAATAACTCTTTGGCCCAAATCCGAAATTAAGATAAAGGTAAACAGTTGGACCAAATATCTGTTGAGCCTAATAGAAAATAAAAGGTACGTGAACAAACAAGTCTACAAGATGTGTGTTACTTAAGGAAACCGTGAGTCAAGTAGAACCCAAACACGAGAAAAAGTCAAAGAAGCGTAGTACAAGCAATAGAAACGAGAGAGAGAAGTTGAGAGTGAAAAGGCAACCACGAGAGAGAAGAAACGGAGTTCGAGTTTTCGTGTTCTTAGCGTATGTCTTTTGGTGTTGTAATTTCCTTCCAAGTATTTTGGTTTAGATTTGTACATGAAACACAAAGAAAACGCCGGTTAGTGCGTTTGTGTATTCTTTAATTGATAGTGGAGGTTGTAAGAGACCACCCAAGACGTACCACTTATAGACCGAAAACTCGGTGATCAAATTATTGTGTCCTTTAAGTTTCTAATTCATGGCATATATCCTAAAATCAAAACACTCAAAAAGTTAAAAACCCAAATTATGTTCTTAAAACTATTTTTGACCTGTTCTTTACGAAGATGACAACTACAATGTTCCAATTCACTAGCACACCGGACAGGGGAAAAAAAAAAAAAAAACAAGCGACTGGTAAACGAAAACTAAATATCGGGACCATAATTGGTATAAACCCAAACCGTTACTATTTAATCTAACCCCATCTTCTGTGTGAACCATTGGTCTTTCTATTTTTATTCACATGCCAATTTAGTGTCGAAGCTGCTCAAGCAAATGGCAAAGGCTTGAAAGGCAGAGAGAGGATAGCGATAGTCCATGGTGAACATATCCTTGCCCACTTTTCCAAACTGCAATATTATCTTATCATGGTCTGATTGCCCTGACTGCGTCTGCGACCATGCCGCCCTGGTCAAGGTTCCAATACCACCACTGGGCGGCTGAACCATTGCAGCGCCGGGCTGGACCGTTGCAGCGTCGGGCTGGACCGTTGCAGCGTCGGGCTGGACCGTTGCAGCGTTTAACAACTGGAAATTCTTAACCGAAGCAACCGTCACTCTCCCTCTGAAGTTAAGGCACCAGCATTGCAATTGTCCGTGCCACCTCGGCGGTTTATTTCTCAGCACCAAAGGTCGTTCCTTTCCTTGGTTCTCTTCTTCACCTTGAGGTCCAACAATGTCAGAGAACCTGGCGCTGCTGAAATCCCCGGAGTGATCGATTATCTTTGAGGAGCCGATGCTGCGGAAAGATTCATCAAGGGAACGTTGCAGAAGCTCGGGTTGGCCAGGGACGGTACCGTTGGGTTTTAGAGCCGAGGCGGGAATATAGTGCATAGTGCAGTGCATTCTGCGAGGTCTACGGGTTCCAAGCATGTTCAGCTCGTATGTAACTTGAGCGATGTTGTAATTTCCAGAGGGGACTTTGGGAGAGACTTTCTTGGAGTTGAACTGACGACTCCGGTTTGGTGGGGACAATATTTGGCAACTGTTGTGCGCAGGAGCGGTATCATATATTATGAATTTGTTTCCCAGAAAATTAGACCTGAAAATCGAAGTATAACAATGTCTGTCAGAATTAATCAAACGCTCAATCATGGGTGGAAGGATTTGTTTAATTCTTAATCTTACGTCATCTTGCCAATGTAAGTACTGCTTGATCTTGAAATGTTATCTGCATCCATCGATATCACATACTCTGTGTATGTAGTCCTCCGTGTGCGCTTTGCCGAGAGTAGAAACTTTCCGCCTTCAACGAGTAAGGCTGTTCAAATAGAACAAAGGTTAATAAAATAAGGCACCAGAAAATCAATAGTCAAAACTAAGTAGATGAGAATTTTTGAATCCTGTTATTTTCAAGATTTCGCTATGTAAGTAGAAAATTTAAACATACCGAAGATGTATAGAGGTTCTACATTTTTAATTCAATTGATCCAGTAGAGTTTTGGTAAAATCGACAAAGACGGACTTACCAGGACTAAGGGAAAGGAAAAGGTGGTAAGACAGTTTAGACTTGTCCCTTTTGATGAAGCATTGTATGGTTCCGTCCCTAGGTCCGGGCTGCACCATAAATCCATTGTTAGAATTTCCGAAACATAGATGTCAAAAAAGAAGTATCAGAGAAAACGAATAACAAAACCGCGCGAACCTGTTTCAAGGAAACCGGAAATGTGAGTTTGCCCGAGAACTCGGGACTTTTTACAACATCTTTGCACATTTTTCTCCATGACCTGCAGACGGCAGCACAAGCAACAACCTGTTTACGAGCAGGCCACGTGCTCTCGCTTTCATCCAATCTTTTCATCACATCTCGTAGCAGCTCAGGTGGTAGATTAGCCCAACGAATGTTCTGAATTATTACAGGATCTTGATTATGTGTCGCAAGCAAAGCACCGTGAGATGCACTTCTGTGATGATGAGTCCTAGACAATCTCACTTCGAAATTACGTCTTGAAAAGCTTCCTATACTATCTCTAACATCGCGAACAATACTTCGGAATGACATTTATCCGATATTGCCAGAGATTAAAGTTCTATACTTATTCCCCTGTGCTGCTTCAGATAAAACCTGCAAAAACATGAAAAAAAACTTATTTTTCTTAGATTTCTGACTAAAATCTTAAACATTTCACAGATTATATCATACCAAAGCTACCTAAAGTAAAGAATGGAAAATCACCATGCAACCTTAATAAATTAACTAATTTTATTTTCTTCTTTTTGCAATATATTCCAACAATTATTTCAAGAAAATCTTGTCTTTTGATGACCGTACTAACTTCAACTTTTATCTACCTCACTCAATTCCAAAGCTGAAGCTAACCTAAGATTTATAGAAAACACATAAAAAGAAAGAAAAGAAAACTAGCTTCCTTTGCGATTTCAACAAAGCTCCATTAGAGATCAGATCCGGGTAGGTAGCAAACAAAAAGAGATTGAAGTTAGCTAAAGATGCCCAAAAAAATGTTTTTTTTTTTTAGAAAGGGTTTAACCCAAAAAAATGTTACAGATGAAGAAAAATATTTAGGGAGATCAAGAACACATATCAAACAATAAGATACCTGAAGTTATCCCCATGTTTTCTTCAGTTTGAAAAAAAAAAAAATTCTCTATTTTTTCTCTTTCTATCTTTCTCTCTCTTTGATCTGTCGTTGCTGTTTATCAACTTACCTTTTCTTGCTTGTAAAGAGTCGCGGATTTTAAAGACTTTATGAAATACAGTACAATTTGATTTGATTTTTATTTTTACAAATTAACTAATTTATTCACTTATGATCAAAAAAAAAAAAAAAAAACTAATTTATTCACTTATGTGTATGTCAACACATTCCACTATCTCTATACGATTCGCTGACCAATTGACACGAGTATACTCTATCAACGGTGTTTTACTTAGGATGTAGTTAGATATAGCCAAAACTAACTAATTGTAGGCTTGTAGCCAAGCTGTTGGTGACCATAAGTAACATTATTATTTGGTGGAGAAGTTGGTTCTATCCCAAAAATACAACACTAGAGATTGGATTTATGTCTAGTGTGCGGACAGGTAAGTTTAAACCGTGGAATTGTCAGGGTCTAAAACTAAAATAAGGTACTAAACCATAGTTTTCGACCGTGATTACCATTTTTAAACTAAATGTAATCCAATACAAAACAAAAATGAGAATGTGATTGGGTTAAATCTCATTCTTTAATTTAAGCAGATTTTTTTAACGCTACGTGTAATTAACTTGAGTGAACTTTGTTAACAATGTTACTTAATTTAATTGTTGGTCTCATGGACCGATCTTATAGATATTTGATCTTGAGTTTGCGTTGGCCCAAATACCTCGAACTGGTAAAACCACTTTTTATTTGGATGGTGTTCAAACAAGAAGCAGCAGTTTACGAAATCCTTACAACAATTGACATAGTACCTTAAAAGATCTTGAGAATAATTATTTTATTATCTCTCAAAATGTACAATAAGTGTTCTTCCTCATATATATATATATAAAAGATGTTCAATCATAAATATATTATAAACCTAAAATATACACAAACCCCCAAAATAAGTAAATTACAATTAGGTTTGCCAAGTAAGTGGGCCCCGCCCCGTGAGACCTGTCCTGTCGCGGGTGTAATTTTTTTGCATAGTCACATCATCAACTAACCCAATTATACAGTAGTCTCTTGGATTCACTTTTATCACCGATAACCACGGATCACGTCTTTTTCGATTTCGAGTATAAAAAATGTACTATTGCGAAGGAATTGCGAGAGACCCCTCGCAAATCATGGATAAATTATTTTAAAAAAATATTAAAGTACATATAAATTTGCTAAAGAATATGTCCTCACAAATTCCTTACCAATTAGCTACGGATTTGCAAGGGACATTTGTTCCCTCACAAATTTGCGAAGGACTTGCAAAGATCATATAATTCTCCTCGCAAATCTCTAGCAAATATTTGCGAGTGAATTGCGACGGTTCCTCGCAAATCCCTCGCAAATTTATAATTATTTTTATTAAATTATATTATAATTTAATCTAATTTTAATATAAAAAATCTGAAATTTAAATTTAAATTTAAATTAAAATATTAGATATTTAAAACAAAATTACATACATAGTTGTTCTAAAATAAAACAAAAAGAAACTAAAATGTTTCCGACATTCTAGTTCTGGCTCCCGAAGATGAGCGGTTCCGGTTCCCGAAGACGAACCGGTTGCAGAAGATAAGCTAGCAAATTTGCGATGGAATTGTGAGAGACCCTTCGCAAATCCCTCATAATTCTTGATTTTGCAAGGGATTTACTAGGAATCCCTCGCAATTTCATCGCAAATCGTGGATAAATTGTATTTAAAAAACATTAAAGTACATATAAATTTGCTAAAGAGTATGCCCTCGCAAATCCCTTACAAATTAGCTACGTATTTTCAAGGGAAATATGTTCCCTCTCAATATCGTCGCAAAAAGGTAGCATAATGGTCGCAAATCGCGACTAAGAAATCCCTCGCAAATTTGCGACAGTTTTGCGACGACGTCGACGTTACTCGCAAAATACTCGTAAATCTGTCGCAAATTTGCGATGAATTTCATCCATTGCAAATTTCTCTTGCAAATCACATGTTTTCTTGTAGTGTGTGTTTCAGAGAACGAGAACTTTTCCTCAATAATAATGACATCTCTTGAGATAAATAGTTCCCTTGTATCCAAATCAAACAAAGTCCACCCCTTCTCTATATAAGGATAACCCATAAAAACACACTTTCGACTTCGAGAAGCAAACTTATCTTCATGACGTTTCTAATTATGAGCATATGTAAGACATCAAAAGATATTGATGTGATGCATGTGTTACCCTAGCTTCTTAAATTTGTAAACCCTAACGTCTACAAGTGCATAGATGTGCGTTTTAAAACTTTAGGTATCTATCCACATGGAGGGAATGATTTTCTGTGATACCTTAAAAATAGAGTTAGTAAGGAAGTCTAAAACAAAAATAAGGTTTTTGGTGTGTCACTATTTTGTAGCTAGAAAATAAGAAAGCAAACCATTAAATAAACTAGTAAGCAGAGCAAGATTGTAAACAAATAAACAAATCGTTGGGCAATCGGGAACTCTCTAGGGATCATTGTCGATTATCATAAGAAATTTGTTAGGATTTTTAATGCGACCTTTGTCGTCTTTTGGTTCTTAAACTTGGAACACGATAGTGTGTGTACATCCTACACACCTATAATTTATATACTCGACTAGTAGCTTTCATCTCTAGCCACACAAATAATTATGATGAACAAACAAGTTCGTTAATGCTCACAACCCCTCTACAAGTATAATTTTGTATCTTGTAACGGTTTTGCTCGTCTACCCTAGGTCAAGCATATAGATCCAATACTTTCGTAGCTCTAAAAATACATAATTTCAGTTGCAAGGTGATCAATTAAGCAAACATGCATTAATAAAAAGGATAAAATGAAGAACCCTAATCGATATCCTAACCTAAAACCTAATGATAAATCGTACCATGAGAGCCCCTTGAGAACCCTATACCCAACAAGAGAACTACTCGAACACATGACACACCGGGAATTAACCCCGGCGTGGGGTTTTACCCTTTATATCTAAACCGCAAGTTCACAGCACACGAAGTAGTAATTAGGAATCCACAGGGTTAGACGTTGTCCAATTTCTAACGAGTTCTATCTAGACGTAAATATATTTTGGGTTTTCTTACGGTCGTATATATGGAATCTAAACTAAACTAAGAAGGGCATTAGCTAACTAATTATTTTATCGAGGTTGTGAATCAATTAAACGAAGCGTTGGGCAATCGGGAATTTTCTAGGGTTTATGGCCAATTTTTACGAGGAGATTTCTAGGATTTCTAAAGCGACTTTTTGTCGTCTTTGGGCTCTTGAAATTGGAACACGTACGCTTCCGACTCCGCCTGCGCAAGAAGTGTATGATACTCTCAAATGTCGATTACGCCCACAATTTCTCCGTAAGTATACTTCCAAAATCTTACAAAGGATTTCCTCGTCTACCCTAGGTGAAGCGATTAGATACAGTACTTCCGTGGCTCTAAAACACCTAATATCGATTACTAAGACTGTTAGTCAAGCAACACATTAACAAAAAGGATATAACGAAGAACCCTAATCGGTATCCTAGACTAAAAACCTAATAAGAATTGAACCATAAGTTCCCCTTCAAACCCCTATACCCAACAAGGAGATTACTCAGCCATAGCTGAGGCAATCATATTTAATAAATCAAATAAAAACAGTAAGTAAAAAGGGATGAAGAAAGCTTCTCTATCGAAGAACACGAATCAAGAATCCTTTGCTCCAAACCAAAGAAAACAAGTGCACAAGTCACAAGAGCTTTGCTTATGCTTTCAAGCGTGAGAATAATGTAACGTGTCTGTCTAAGAGGCATAAAATAAGTCTTTATAGAGCTAATCTCGTTTAGGGTTTGATGAAAAAAGACGGTTTTGGTCTCGGGTGAAGAAACGAGTCGTTTTCTTCGGGCAGGATCCTAGCCGCGGGTCCGTCCTCTCTGGGAGTGGCGAAATGCCACTTGGCCGTAAGTGGAGGCTCTCCAGGAATGGCAAAATACCTCCTGGCACGGGTCTTCGCGGCAGCTTTATCTGCCTTCGGTGCTTCGGGTGTATTTAAGGATCCAAATTCGTTTTTATTTAAGCTTGAAAATTCTAAATCACAAAAATCTCAAACCCAAGGGAATTAAGTGCTAAAATTGAAGTTTTAATCATTCTAGAAGTTCAATCTAGAGTTCTCTAACAATTTCTAACCATCAAAGACATAGATCTAGTGAATTCAAGAAAAACACTAGGTTTTTCTTCATATGAAAAAGTAGAGATTTCGGTTCGTACCTTGTTGGAATTGACGAGATGAATGAGGAATTGAAATCTTCTCCGAAGAAGAGTGAGAATGGACCGAAGAATTTTCGAAAAAGCTTTTGAATTGAAAAATGTTGTTCTTGCTCAAAATCTCCAAGTCTTTTGGAAGAGAAGAAGAAAGAGAGCTTGAATCTTGAAATTCTCATTTTGTTCTTTAAAAAATATGTAAAAAGAAGTTTTATGTTTTTCAAAAACTTTTGTGACTTACCTTAGCGGGACATGGGAATTAAACCGGGTTTGGTTCAATTTTACGTCGGGAACATGTTCGGGATTGCACGGTTTAGTGTTGGGAACAACTCGGGAATGGTCGGGATTGGTTTCGGCTCGGAATGAGCTGGCCGTGGGTCCACCTTGTGCGACCGCGGCCAAGGGTCATTTCGCCGCGGGACCGGCCAACGCCGGCGTGGTCGATTGGCCCTCCGCCGCGGGTCTGGCTCTTCCAGCGGCAACCAAGTGGCCTTCTTCTCGGGTCGTCTTCTCCTTCGTTGTTTCACGATATGTTTTGAACGTCGTCTTCATTTTTTTGTGTTTTTTGATTTTTTGAATGTTTTGGGGGGTTTTTTTTTTATATAAAGCCTGAAATCCTAAAAAGAGAAGCGTCAATAGAAAAAGAAAGGAAAAAAAATTAAAAGAAAAACGTACCGAATGGGTTTCCTTCCGTCGAGGAGTCCATCAAGGACGTGGCTAGAGTGAAAAATGTAGAGATACTTGTTGGGTCAAAAAGAGAGCCCATTCGCACTTTACCTCCCTCATATGAGCCTACACTTCCATTTCCCGGTCGTTTCCGCAATAAGGCACAAGAGAAAGGGCCTCCAAGCACAACAAGGATCGAGCCTAAGACTCTCCCAAAGCTTGGAAACCCTGGGAAATTCTCAATATCTTGCACCCTTGGAAGTTTGGAAATTGATGATGCTTTGTGTGACTCGGGCTCAACCGTAAATGTCATGACCTTGGAGATGGCCAAAAGTCTTGGAATAGATAATTTGAAAGATTACCCCTCCACCATCACATTTGGAGACTCTTGCACGAAGAAACCTCTTGTCATGGTTGAAGACTTTGCCCTCAAGATTGGAAAGTGTCTTGTACCAACAAACTTCGTTGTAATGGAGATGGAACCAAACATAAAGCTCACTCTACTCCTCGGGACTGCATTCCTCCACAACCGGTGCAAGCTTGGACTTCATAAACAAGAGGGTTGTGCTCAAGAACGTAGATGAAAGGAAATCCTACACAATGATGCCCTCTTATTCCGCCATTTGTGGGACTGTTGTTTGTGGAAACAATGGAGCCCAAGCTCAAAAGATTGAATACACGGGCGTATGTGAGTCGGTGAGTTATGGGATGGTTGAAGAAGCACTATCTCTAGATGGAAGCTGCTTGAGTTCCCTCAGAGGATTAGCGGGTAAGACATGACGGTTAGCGTTCATGCCATTAGGAGGAATCGGTGGGTTAGCTTGAGCATCGTTCCTCGTTGCATCACGATCGACAGGAAGTTGTCGCCTCAAATTTTCAGCATTTCGGTTTTTGTTTTCTTCGGGATCGAGAAGTTGCTGGTCATTAGAACCATGGACAGACTCTCAGTCATCTTCGTGATCCTAAACATCCCGGTCATCCTCGTGATCAAGATGATCACGGTTTAGTTGATTTTCCGGACGATCGTTAGCGTTCTTTTGAGTCTTCGAAGTTCTCTCTCGTGTATGTCGATATCGTCTAGTTGCGGTACGATTTCTCTAGGAGTTCTTCTATTGTTCATGCACCTAAGAAAAAAAGACAAAGATAAAGGAGAATGTCAAAAGAGCAACAAAGACCTTGAAAATCTAAATTGTCTAGAACATAAATTAGAATAGTAAATCAAACAAGCAAAACAATCACTGGTGGCAACGGCGCCAAATATTTGATGCATCGGGATCGCTTCCGACATGGGTTTTACCCTTTATCTAGGCTGCAAGTGCACATCAAACACAATAGTATTTAGGGATCGAATCCACGGGGTGAACGTTGTTGATTTCTATCGATTTCTAAATTGTGTCTAGACCTAATCAATTTTTATGGCTTTTGTTTGTCACGATTGTAGCTAGAATAATTAAACTAAATTAGGCGATGAAAAAAACCAGTAAGTAAGCAAAGAAAATAATTAAAAGGAGGTTGTAAACCAATTAAACGAAGCGTTGGACAATTGGGTAATCTTGGCCGATTTTCACTAAGACTTTGCAAGGATTTCTAAAGTGACTTTTGTCGTCTTTGGATTCTTGAACTTGGAACACGGACACTGTGTGTAGTCTACTTTCGTACACCCTATGATATTCCCATATTTTGTCCCTTTTATGCATTCATTTATCTTAGGTTTTATCTCATATGCATATAGTTTCGTTACATTTCTTATTTGTTTGGCTCAATTATAGTTTAGGATGTTGCATTAGGTCCTAGAGAGTCTTTGCATGCATTTGGAGTGTTTTTAGCTGTTTCGGAGACGTTTGATGATGTTTGGAGTTATGGAGCATAAGAGAAGGAAGAGTCCATCCGGAATGTCCAAAAGAACGGTTCGGATAAAGGGTTTCCAGTCCGATTCAGCCTCAACGGTCCTCATAAAAGATGTAGAGGAAGGAGTTAGCTGTCTATCGGAGTTGGAGTCAGGCAATTCAGATATGTTGTTTGAGAGATATGGCCGATTTACTAAGGATTCTCTGTCTGGCCGCGAGACCATCATACCATACCAACTCGCACCGGCCAAAGACACCACTCACACGCCGGCCCGGTACCAAACTTTCCCTCAGGCAGGGACTTTGCCGGGTCCGTGTACCGGCTCCATCTTGCCCGGTATTGGAACTTCGACCCAAGATATCCCATACCGGCTCCGTGTACCGGCTCCATCTTGCCCGGCATGAAACTTTCACTTCAGCAGGGACTTTGCCGGCACCATGCAACGGCTCCATCTTTCCCGGTATTGGAACTTCGACCCAATACTTCTCATACCAGCCAGGTGTACCGGCTCCATCTTGCTTGGTATTGGAACTTCGACCCAATATATCCCATACCGGCTCTGTGTACCGGCTCCATCTTGCCCGGTATTGGAACTTCGACCCAAGATATCCCATACCGGCTCCGTGTACAGGCTCCATTTTGCCCGGTATGGGAAGTGCGACCCAAAACTTGACCGGATCAATACCCGGTTTGTTTCGGGTCGCCCACTTTCTTATTTAAAGAGAATCTAAACCTAATTTCATTTTCTATGCTTTTCTTAAGTCTAATACCCTCACCTTTGAGAGAGAACTTGAGATTTGTAAGAAGCATCCTTTGTTTTATGCAATCTAGTGTTAATTTCTATCAATCTCTTCCATCTATCATCTTTTCTTATTGATTATTCTTCACCCATCAATGGATTCATCTCCTATCTCCATCGATTTTGAGATGTTCTTAATGGGTCTTGAGTAGTTTTCTAAGATCTTGAGATGGGGTAGATTAGGGTGATCTAAGGCATGGTTTATGGTGTTTAGGGATAGATTATCTTATTTCCTTCCTTGAATAGTGTCCTTAATGCTAGATCTAGCTTGATGAAGTGGATATAGATCATAAGGCATTTCATGCACATCAGAGAACAAGATTGAGGCCATGCTCGAGACGCTCGTTCAAGGACAGCAGCAGATCACAGTGACCTTCAATGGTAAGATGGACGCCATGTACAAAGATCTGAGTGGAAGGATCGATGCTCTTGGTATTGGTCAGAAGAAGCTGGAAACTCAAGTAGCTCAGACTTCAGAAGGTTTGAGAAGACAGGAAGGTTTTCTTCCAGAAAAGGAGAGAACCCAAGAGCACACGTCAATGCGATCAGCTCAAGTACAGAAAATTACATTGAGGATCCTGAAATCGCCATAGCATCGATCGATACTCCCAAGTGTCGATCGATGCCAGTTACAATTCTGAAGCGGGATACTTCCAAAACTCGTGTGTCGATCGATACCCCATTGGTATCGGTCGATACTGAGGCGATTTCAGAGGAGACACCGGATATGTCGACTGTGGTGCCTAAAATACTTGCAGGAAGGGTCTATATACCAAGGATACCTTATCCCAGAGCTCTTGAGAAGGTTAAGAAGGAGGTAGAAGACGCCAGATGCAAGGCTATGCTGGATAGACTGATTGTGGAGCCTCTTGGTGATGATAAATCTGTCGAGGATGATTCAACAGCAAGAGTATTGATCGATACACTACCTGGTATCGATCGATACCCATCGCAGAACGAGCCAGAACCTGTGGAAACACATGAGTTGATCAAAGAAAGAGTTCGCAAACCCAAGAAGGTGAATCATGTTCCTAAACACCTCAGAGATCCCATCTCTCCAAAGCAGCTGCGTGGTTTTGAGAAGATGGTAAGAAGGATTTCCCCTGAATCAACCTTTGAAGAAGCTCTAGAGTGCCGTCCTCTGCTAAGTCACTTCAAAGATTGCAGAGAAACTGAGGAAGAGATTAAGGCACTCTTCATTAAGGCTATAGGTACACTTCCACTGAGACAGCTGACCCAAAGAGACGATCAAGGGAAATTCGCGGTTCCATGCTCTATCTCTGGAGTTGATTTCAAAGAGTCTCTCGTTGACTCAGGGGCTAGTGTCAATGTCATCTCAAGGGCAATTGCAGAGCGGTTGGGGGCTGATATTCGATCTTCCAAGACATCTATCACGTTTGCGAACGATTCCACCTCACTTCCATATGGTGAAATCTCTGCTCTGCTGGTCAAAGTAGGAGATTGTCTAGTGCCGACTGATTTTCAGGTTGTGGAGATGAGTGCAATATCTCGTATGCCTATACTCCTGGGACGACTATTTATGGCTACTGCTGGCGCAATCATAGACACGCCTAATAGGAGAATCTCTTTCTCTTACATTGACGGAGGGGTCTATTATGATGTCATTCCCCCTAGGAGTGCTCCCACACATGTCTCTAGCATCGAGGTTGTCACAGGAGAGTCGCTAGCAATTGATCTTTTGAAAGAACCTCCTGATGAGCCTACTGTCACAGGCGTTCCAGTTGATCCGCCCAGCGTCCTCAAGGAAGGTTTCAAGAAGGCTAGGGCAACAAAGAAGAAGGCTAAGCGCATAAGAGTCGAGAATCCCCATATCACTTTAATCTCTCAGAAGAGTGATGGGAATTCGATTGAGTATAAGGTCAAGTGCAAAGGGGCTTCGAAGCCATTCGCTAAGGCCAGAGTTCTTCTTACTTCGGAGCTGAAAGAGAAGGGAAAAGAGTTCCTGGAAGGCATGTTGAGCAGAACTCTGAAGCTAGCAATGTTAAGTTGTGGAGCCTGTTTTGGTGCAAGCTCTCACTCTTATCCAGCCTGAAAGGTGTTACAGTCAAGCTATTGACGTTAAACGAGCGCTTGGTGGGAGGCAACCCACTGGTGAGTCTGTTTTTGAGTCTTTTTTCCTTTTATTTTTGTTCGTTTTGTGTTTGTGTCAGGATTAACAAAGAGCAGACTCGAAATCGCCTTAGTATCGATCGATACCCCATTGGTATCGATCGACACCGATCGCGAATATACGGTTTATCAAGTCGATTTAAGCATGGTATCGATCGATACCAGGCTGTGTGTCGATCGATACTCGATGTTCCAGCAAGGTAACTTCTGGTTTCTCTTCGTTTATTCTATTCTTTTGTCTTCTTTTACCTACTCTAGGCTAGATAACACTGGGGACAGTGTTGTTCAAGTCTGGGGGAGGTGTCTGCTGACATTGTGTTTGTTTTTCTTAGAGTCAGTCGTTTTATCGAGTCAAAATTGTTTTATTGAGTCAAAACTTGTTGGAGATAATGATCATGTGCTTGAACCTATTGATTTGATTTTGTTTTTGAGTGCACAGTGTTACAGGATCAGTTCTAGATCGACTAATGAAAAATCCAAGGACTGACAAGTTGACTAGAAAACATCCATGTCTCAGCAGAGTTCTTCTGAAGCCTGAGCCAAATTTTTGCACTTCATCAATGTGGTTAGTGTTTTTAGAGCTTGATTCATCATTCATATCTGATAAAGGAACCCATGTGTTTAGA
>PKML01068496.1:246329-280036 GCA_002933935.1 Eutrema yunnanense | reverse complement strand
GTATCGGTCGATACCCGACGTATATTTCAGTTACTTACGTTCTTGGTTTTTGTTTTCAGGTGCATGCCTAATCGAGAAACCAGAAGGAACAAGAACGCTGAGCTAGTTGATATGTCACTCGAGCAACTAGCACTTGTGGAACGCACAAGCACGAAAGCAAAGAAATCAGCTAAGATGAACAACAATCAGTTCGTTCGTGATGCAGCATGGTGCTTACAGAGACCAAGAGGGTCGGTTGTGCAATGAGCAAGGACAAAGTCTGGATGGAGAGGGGATCGTCATGCCACCTGCTCATGTTGTCGCTGTGGGTGTCGCTGGGAACGCGAGGAATGATGTAGTTAATCGTGGAAGGACGATTGGTGAGTACAACAGGTCTTACCAGTTTTTTGCCAATCGGTCAGCGATTCGTCCTCCTGCGTTTGAGAGGAATGACTTTGAGCTGAAGCCTGCTTACTTTGCTCTTGTGGGACATCATCTCTTTCATGGTCTTCCTCACGAACATCCGATGGATCATGTGGAGAAGTTCGAGGACTTGGTCACTAGCATCAAAAGCAATGGAGTGTCCTACGACTATCTCTTCTGCAAGCTCTTCCCCTACTCTCTAGGTGGAGATGCGACCTACTGGCTAAGGCAGCTACCTACTGGTTCGCTAACTACTTGGGAGGACACTAAGAGAGCCTTCCTGATTAACTTCTACGATGATGCATGATCTGAGGATCTGAGGAATAAAATCTCCCAATTTTCTCAAGGACCTACTGAGGCGTTCAAGGCTGCTTGGACGAGATTCATATCGTATCATAGAGATTGTCCCCATCACGGATACTCTGATGTGCAGCTGCTGGGTATCTTCTTTAGAGGAGTAGATTGGAGGTATCAGATGGCTATGGACGCTTCGAGCAATGGTAATTTCAACACCAGGTACCCTGAGGTTGCTTATGTGTTGATTGAAAACTTTGCATCTAGCAGTAGCACCAAGAGCGCAGACTTCGAGCGCAAGAAGCTGGCTGGTAACATGGATGGGTCGCAGATTGCTGAAGTTAAAGCTCAGCTGGATTCTATGCACAGTCTTCTACTGGGAAAGACAACAAAGGCCGTCCACTTTGCTGCTGAGAATGAAGTGGAAGATGTTAACTACATTGGTGGTTCTGGTTTTCAGGGTCGGCGATTTGGATACAACGCCAATCAAAACATCACCAACAATGCTCAGCAAGGAGGGTACCAATCACCACCACAAAGCACATGAGAGTAAGATTGAGGCTATGCTTGAACAGCTGGTTCAAGGGCAGGAGAAGATTACGGTAACTTTCAATGGGAAACTGGATGCTGTGTACACCGATTTGAGTGGAAGGATCGAGGCTCTCAATACCAGTCACATGATGCTGGAAACGCAAGTAGCTCAGACTGCAGCAAATGTCAAAGGGAAGATGGTTCAATCACACAATGAACACGTCAATGCAATCACCTCAAGTGCAGGGAATTTCGAAGAGGATTCAGAAATTGCCAAGGCATCGATTGATATTCTCTTGTATCGATCGATACCAGGTCAAACACATGCTCGAATGGATACAAGAACCCGTGTATCGATCGATACCCCATTGGTATCGGTCGATACTGGGGCGATTTCTGAGGAGACACCTGAGATGTTGACTGTGGTGCCTAAAGAAGTTGCGGAACGAGTCTTTATAGTATTTTGGAGTCTTTTAGAGTTTTTACAAGTTATAGCACGTTTGGAGCATTATTGGAGATATTGGAGCTTTCTGGAGCATTTGGAGCAAAGCAGAAGTTCGTGTTGCTGAGTACCCGATATGAAGCTTTGGTATCGATCGATACTGGCTAGTATCGATCAATACCCATCAAAGCAGACACGACCCGCGAGTTTTCCAAGACTTGAAGAATTGCAAAAGTGCCCAGAATTCTTTAATATTTACAAGAAAGCCCATAACGTGATTTAAGTTATTTATAGGGATTTTACAGCCACCTTGTTGGCTATGCTTTATTTTCTATGCTTTATTGTATGCATTATTTTACTTTGGTTTGAGAGAGACAAGTTTGAATCTCCCTTCGTCCGAGATCAGATCTCAAAACCTCTGTTACTCTTTCTATTTTATTGATGATTTATTCAGTTATGTTGAATGTTTCATTCTCCATGTCTGAGTAGATCCACTTTAGGTTTAGGGTTTTCTCATAAAGATTTATTTGAATGCTAGGTTAATTATCTGTTTAGGATTCACCATCTGAATTAGTTCTTCACCATAGGTTGTTCTCAAAGCTAATTCTAGGTTGACGAATCTGGAACTTAGATCTTAGGATAATTGATTAGGCACGAGAGTGCGATTAATTACCTGATAGAACCTAGGTGAGCAAATTGATTATTCGCAAAGAGATTTGATTTAATTGATTTGTGAACATATCAAACATGAACTTTAAAGCTGATTTAGACTTTAGGATTCGCAAAGAGATTTGGAATTTCTAAGATTTAGATTTAGATAGTTTTCGCAACGAGAGTTGGTTAGGTATATTTTAGTGATTTGAGTTCAAGAACAATGCGTAATCTGAATCATGTTAGTTAATTTAGCTGCATTCATTGATTTCCTGAGAAAAACCCTGGGCCTATATTTTCCTCCATTGATTTACAACACTTTTAATTGCGTACTTGTTTTCGTTTACATCTTTTGATTTATCGTATTTTGGATCTATATAGTCTATTGCGTGTTTCTATGAGTCTTTGTGTTCGACCCCTAGCTATACTACGACAACTGCTTTAGTATCTAAATAGGGTATTAATTTGAGCATATTAAATGTTGCATTAGGTCCTAGAGAGTCTTTGCATGTATTTGGAGTGTTTTTAGGTGTTCGGAAGACGGTTGATGATGTTTGGAGTTATGGAGCATAAGAGAAGGAAGAGTCCATCCGAAATGTCCTAAAGAACGATTCAGACAAAGGGTTTCCAGTACGATTCAGACTCAACAGTCCTCATAGAAGATATAGAGGAAGGAGTTAGATGTCTATAGGAGTTAGATTCAAGCCATTAAGATATGTGGTTTGAGAGATATGGCCGATTTGCTAAGGATTCTCTGTCTGGCCGCGAGACCATCATACCATACCAACTCGCACCAGCCAACGACACCACTCACACGCCGGCCCGGTACCAAACTTTCCCTCGGGCAGGGACTTTGCCGGGTCCGTGTACCGGCTCCATCTTGTCCGGTATTGGAACTTCGACCCAAGATATCCCATACCGGCTACGTGTACCGGCTCCATCTTTCCCGGCATGAAACTTTCACTTCAGCAGGGACTTTGCCGGCTCCATGCACCGGCTCCATCTTGCCCGGTATTGGAACTTCGACCCAAGACTTCTCATACCGGCCAGGTGTACCGGTTCCATCTTGCTCGGTATTGGAACTTCGACCCAAGATATCCCATACCGGCTCCGTGTATCGACTCCATCTTGCCTGGTATTGGAACTCCGACCCAATATATCCCATACCGGCTCCATTTTGCCCGGTATGGGAAATGCGACCCAATACTTGACCGGGTCAATACCCGATTTGTTTCGGGTTGACCCGGTCGCCCACTTTCTTATTTAAAGAGAATCTAAACCTAATTTCATTTTCTATGCTTTTCTAATCTAAAACCTTCACCTTTGAGAGAAAACTTGAGATTTGTAAGAAGGATCCTTTGTTTTATGCAATCTAGTGTTGATTTCTATCAATCTCTTCCATCTATCTTCTTTTCTTATTGGTTATTCTTCACCCATCAATGGATTCATCTCCTATCTCCATCGATTTTGAGATGTTCTTAATGGGTCTTGAGTAGTTTTCTAGGATCTTGAGATGGGATAGATTAGGGTGATCTAAGGCATGGTTTATGGTGTTTAGGGATAGATTATCTTATTTCCTTCCTTGAATAGTGTCCTTAATGCTAGACCTAGCTTGATGAAATAGATCTAGATCATAAGTAGATCATAAGGCATTTCATTCACACAAAGTGTTTGATGAAATGCCTTGATGAACTATTCAAGGGATTTATGCTCCTAGCCTAAGAGATTAGTTGTTTAGGGCATATCTTTGGTTGATCTTGTTATTATTCTTAATGCTTGCTAATTGTTAATCCACAAATGATAGTTTGCTAATGGATTTGATGATTAACATAGTGATTAGTTGCTTAAAAGAAAACTAATCAAGATTAGAGATCTATTGCCTAGGGATAACTTGTTTGAGTGAAAGAACACCATGAATTGTGCTTGGGTCACCTTAATTCGATAACCCTATCTCTAGATTCGCTTTCGTTATTTGATTTACATCTTGTTTAGTTATTGCACTGCTTGTTTTTAATTGAATATTTAACAACAAAACACACTTGTTTAGCTTAACTTACCATAAGCACCTTGCATTCTTAGTGATTAGGATAAATCCCGATAAGGTTCGATAACCTCTTATGCTATAATTGCATTTAGAGAATTGACTCTATATAGATACCAAAATATCTTGTATCACCCTACACACCTACCACTTTCGTACGGTTTTGCTCGTCTACCCTAGGTCAAGCATATGGATCAAGTACTTTCGTAGTTCTAAAAATACATAAGTTCAGTTGCAAGGGAATCAATCAAGAAAACATGCATTAAGAAAGAGGATAAAACGAAGAACCATAATCGGTATCCTAGTCTAAAAACCTAATGAGAAATCGAACCATGAGAGCCTCTTTGAAACCCTATACCCAACAAGAGAACTACTCAGCCATAGCTGAGATAAACATAATCAATATATTGAAAAGAAAACAGTAAGAAAAGGGATGAAGAAAGGCTTCTCTATCGAAGAGCTCCAGTCGAGAATCCTCCCTCCAAACGGAAGAACAAGAGTAACAAGTTTGAAAAGGATTCGCATCTGCCTTAAGCATGAAAATAATTGATATGTTTGGTTTTTACCGTTTTTAACACATGTTTTGGTGTTCCTTTTGAGTCTTTTATTGAGTCAAAGTGTGTTTTTAGAGTATTTTAGTCTTTTATAGAGTCTTTACAGGTTTTAGGTTGATTTGGAGGAAAACAAGGCATTTTGGTTGCAAAAGGTAAAACTGGGAATGCATAGTCATGCAGAAGCGTCAGACGTATGTCATTCTTTGAAGGACTTACCACCGATGGATCGATCTGATATTTTGACACAAGATAGGGCTGTGAATTAGCTTTCATTTTCAAGTGGTTTGAAGTAAATCCAACAGTGCGATCAAGAGTTATACTCGATTTACTGAAGACAGATTAATCTGCCTCGCAGAAAAAGCATGCGCAGAACATGGAGGGTTGCATCGACCGATGCATATCTTGCATCGGTCGATTCTGAACTCTCTGTGGGGGTTTTAATCGACCATCTGCATCGACCTGTGCATATTTGCATCGACCGATGCACTGCCCAGACGAGAAAAATGCAGTTTCTGCAGTTTCTAAACTTCCTATTTTGCCCCAGAATCATTTATAACTTAACCTAATTCGACTCATGACCTATCTCTATAATATTATTTAAGAAGACATTTTTAAAAATGAACTTTGTTTTGTAAATTATTACATGAAATGCCATTACAAATAACAAATGATAATTGAAATAGGAAAGGATATAATAGTCTTTTAAAATTATTGATTAGAATATGGAAAGTATATATTTTGCATTAAAGAAGTTATTCATTAAATCATTTCTTAATTATTTTTAATACTATATATTTTAAAATAATAATCAATTCATATATATTCAAAGAAAAAAAAACTATTCAAAATCTTGCTATATTTTCACTATAATTTATTATATTTTATTCGAATAAATATCAAAACAAAAGTTAAAAAATATTTTATTAATTTTACAAAAAGTTAGACACAAGAAAACTATATTTCTTTAAGAGTTTGTAAATTAACCACAAAAACTAGAGTCGTTTAACGATGCATATTAGAGTTCTGTTTTTAAAATTATAACTTTTTGCGGGTTTGCCCGAATATATTTTAATTCAGTGCAAAACGGGTTAAATAAACAAATTATTAAAAATTGACTACTTTATATATAATCAATAATAATTAGTTAGATATATTGTAAAATCCAGATAAAATCAATTTTCTTAAATTTCAAAACAATTTCGTTAAAAAAAATTAGTCCGCGCTATAATTAACGCGGGTTAAATCCTAGTATATACTTATTTTTGAGCCTCTTTGAAGGCTAAGCTTTATTATTCTTAGACATCTTTCATCTCTTTCAATTGTATGCTTGGGAGAAGATCTCTGAACCAGTTCTGACAAAATTGGAGAAGATTTATGAGCCGTCTTATTACTTTTATCAATTTAATTATGTCTTCCTTCTAATCTCTCTGTGATTTCTCTGATTCCATGTCAGAGTAGTTCCATAGTTAGGTTTAGAGTTTCAACGGGATCCATGTATCATTGAATTAGACACAGATAGGGATTTATCTTTTGAGGTTTTTGCTTATTGTTGTATTTATTGCTTAGGCTGAATTGATCATTTAATCTTTGATCTAGGGTTTAATCTATACCACGGAAGTGTCGTAAGTTGCTAGAAAGAACATAAGCGAGCGAAATGTCCTTAGCCAACGAAAGTTGATGTTAAGGCGATTCGTGAACATATTGAATCAATTCGTTAATGCTGGTCTAGAACTCTATATTCAACGGAAGTTAGGATTTTAGGTTGCTAGATTAGTAATCAATACCATGGAAGTGGATTGGTTAGATATTTATGTTTGACTTTGAAACTTGTGTTTATTCATTCCTTGAATAATTGTTTGATTCATGATCTCTGGATTCCCGCAAAAAAACCCTCAACCTAACGTCTTTCTTTTATTGAATTCATACCGTTTTTAGTTATTTTCATTACTTCGCAAATCAACCCTTATTATCGTCTTAGCTTAATTTCATCTTGTGAGAATCGTAGTGTAACCTTGGTCTATGTGGATTCGATCCTAAAGTACTACATTGACATACTGTTATGATTGCAGTAGTGTGCACTTTAGTTATTAATTGACTACGTGGTAAAATACCTAAATCAATAATATGTGTGTGTCTGTCTAAAAGACGTAAAACAAGTATTTATAGTCTTCACTTCGTTTAGGGTTTGATGTGAAAAGACAATTTTGGCCTCGGGGGAAGAAACAAGCTTGTTTCCATCGAGCAGGGAGTGGCCGCGGGTGCGGGCCTTCTGGCCGCGCCGAAATGGTGTTTGGCAGTGGGTCAAGCTTGGCTGGTTGCGGCGGATTGGAAGTTGGCCACGGGTGGAAGCTATCTGGCCGCGGTGGACTCCTCTTCGAGGCAGTTTCATTTGCTTTCAGTGCTTCGAGTATATTTGATGATCCAACCATTGTAATGTCTCCAAACTAATTGCTTTTGAAAGCTGGTTGTGTCTTCTTTTTTGTGTCCAAATTTGGTGATGATCAGACGAAGAAAATGACTTCTTTTCTTGCAAGATTTATGACGGTTCGAGTTTATCCAAAAATGTAATTTTGTTTCGAAATGCACTCTTTTATCACAAGTTACCTGAAATATCTTTCAAAACTCTAAAAAATGAAAATCACTTGAAAACCATTGAAAACAGAGTTAAAACACATACAAAAGATATTAAACTGATCCATAAAAATGGTCAAAACTTGATGTTATCACTACATCCAATTTCTATCAATCTAAGTCTTCTTTGTTTTCCTTTGTTTGATTTCATTTAGTCAAAAAACAAATATAATAGAACTGTACATGTTTGATTTAGTTGGTCGTTTGTTTCAGTTAATCAAAAAGAGAACCCATAAAAATAGTTTACTTGCTGTTGGTTTACTAGTCGCTTAAGTTGTTTGAATCCCTTAAAAAAATCATTAAGAAAAATTAGGTAAGTTGATCTACTCGATTTGGTTTAGATAACTCTGAAATAGCCTTGTGTGAACTAGGTTGTTTTAGGTAATTCTAGAAACCGTTTGTTGTACTTGAAACTTTTGTGGTACTTTTGATACGTTTGTTGTTTTTTTTTCTAAGTGCAAGGACCGACCAGTAAAGTATATGCATGAACATTACCATTGTGACTTGCAAAAAGATTCAGAAGTTGTCGCTGGGTAATAAGACGGTGGACGAGTACTTTGAAGACTAACTCATTTGAGTTAGAAGAGTCTGAGGATGCCTTAATGGCACAATTTGTAGATATTTTAAGAACGCATAGCCAGAATGGTAGAGGGGACAAATACATTAGTTTACATGAATTTATGCACTTTTTATGCAAGTAGAGCAGCATATCAAGCGAAAGACATATCTTTTTAATCGGACCAAAACAAATCAACTGTGTGCTGGAAACTACAACAAGCCAATGGACAAAGGAAAAACCGTGGAGATTTGCTTTTAAGACCACACGACCCAAGCAAAGTAAGTATCCTAATTCCCTAAGAGCTCGTGACATTACTTTTTCACATGTCAGGAGAAAGGACATATGTCAAGAGAGTGCCCCCAACCAGCAAGTGATGATCATCATTCCAAGTGGAGAGTATGAATCACAAGATGAGAAAGATGATGAACCAGCAGACGAAGAAGATGATGTTGGTGAACTACTAGTGATCCGACTGGTATTGAGTGTACTAGTCAACCCCAAGGAGAAAGTTTAAAGCGAAAATATTTTCCATACTAGATGCACCATCAAGGACAAGGTATGTAATCTGATTATAGATGGTGGTTCACATATGATGCGACCATATTTGTTATCCGAAACTTCATGTTTTAAATTTGTAAACCTAAAAGGTATGCAAGTGCACATACGTGCGTTGTAGTACTTAAGGTATCGATCCACATGAAGGAAAAGTTGTTCTGTGAGACCTTAGAAAGAAAGTTAGTAAGGAACTTTAAAACAAATATAAGGTTTATGGTTTGTCAGAAATTTGAAACTAGGAATTTAAACTAAACTAAGCGAAAAAATAAGAAAGCGAGCAATTAAATAAACTAGTAAGCAAGCGAATAATTAAAACCGAAAATAAAAAAACAAGCAAGCAAAATAAATGAATAAGCTAAGCGAGGTTGTAAACCAATAAACTAAGTGTTGCGTAATCGGGAGCTCTCTAGGGATCATGGCCGGAAATCATAGGAATTTTGCTAGGGTTTTTAATGCGACTTTTGTCATCTTTTGGTTCTTGAACTTGGAACACGGACACTGTGTGCTCGACCAAGTTCCAAGTTCCTAATTTCGTAATTTCGTACATCCTACACACCGATAAAAAGTTCCAAGTTCCTAATTTCGTACATCCTACACACCGATAACTTTAGTACTCGACCAGTAGCTTTCGTCTCGGGCTGCGAAAAAAGTTATGATGATACGCAAATGTCGTTAACGCTCAAAACCCCTCCACAAGTATACTTTCGTATCTTGTGATGGTTTTGCTCGCCTACCCAAGGTCAAACATATAGATCTAGTACTTTCGTATCTCTAAAAATATCTAAGATCAGTTGCAAGGTAGCTAATCAAGCAAACATTCATTAAAAATAAGGATAGAACGAAGAACCCTAATCTAAAACCTAATGATGAATCAATACATGAGAGCCCATTGAGATCCCATTGCCCAACAAGAGAACTACTCGGACACGATTAAATAAAGCAAACATATGAATTGATAAAAAACATGAGGTTGGTGAATGAGCCTCTCGATTTTAAGAACAAGTCCGGAGAGAGTTTCTTCACCAATCTCGAAAATAAGAACAAAAGCTTAAGAAAAGTAATGCAAAAGTAAACTAAAAGTGTTCTATGGAGGCTTAATGTGTAACACGAAAATGTGCATGTAAAACATGTATTTATAGGTCTTCATCTCTTGCTTTGGTCGTCCTTAGAGTTTCTTTGAAGAGAAAACAAAGTAGGCTTGAAACGGGCTTCGAACGAGCTGTTATTGGGCCTAATTTGGCTGGTCGTGTGTGCGTGGGTTGGACCTGCGGCCAAAGATGGTTTCCCTGCGACTGGAGACACTCGACCTACGGCAAGGACTGTCTTCGCCGCATGTGCGTGAGCTGGACCCGGGGTGGTTGGCTTATGAGGTTGAAATTTTAATTCTTCCCTTGTTTCTTTCGCGAGACTGTAGAATATGCCTTCATTCAATTGGATGTATCTTGATATCTAACCGTTGGATTGTCTTGAAAACAACTGGGTATGAAATGTGGTTCTCCCTTCTATTGTGTATCCAAATGTGGGTTTGATCAGACGGTGAGAAGGTCTTCATTGGATATCGCACTTCTGACGGTCCAAAATTATCCAAAATCTGAGTTTTTTCTGATTTGCGTCGTTTTGCCTATAAAGAACTTAAAAAGAGTCTTGAAACTACAAATATGAAAAAACTACGATAAAAAAAATGTAAAAACTAGTGAAACACTTATTAAAGTGTTCTAAAATAGATAGTAAAACGGATAAAAATACGGTGTTATCACACCCCTAGACTTAGACTTTGTTTGTCCTCAAACAAAACAAAACAAAAGCTTGGAAAGGTACAAAAAAATCATATGGAACTAGAAATCTCGGATACCGTCCTTCTAAACCATAACCATCGAACTACATAAAACGCAGCCTGGCCTAGAAAATTTTCACTAGAAATTTTCGTAACATTAGTCCACAGTATCCGTCATACGAAATATAAACTTTCAAAATCCAAAATTCAGGTCAACTAGCTCTCTAAATTCATTAAGTGCAAACGTGGACTTCTCATAAAGAGGATCAAACCAAGACAATCGAGGCTTGGTATTGAAGGTTTTTAAAGGTCAGGTTAAAGGTGTTTCAGGTTACCGTAATTTCACCGGATGATGCTAGATATTATGCAAAACAGCAAGAGATGATGGACCTATTAATAACCACAGCTTCTAGTCACATCTTCTTGCGTAAAAATGTTACACTTCCTCCTTTCTCCAAAAAAAGAAGTTTTTTTTGTCATTCTCCAGACTTAGAATTTGAGGTGGGCTCAGAATGACATAATTCTCATAAACGAACCATGTATGGCTAATAAGAATTTTGGCCAACCTATACTCTTTTTAGGCTCTAGTTTCCTTTCCCTTTCGATTTTTTCGATTTTTTTTTTCGAAAGGAGGAACGCTTTTTATTGAGATAGAGTCTTAGGGGCACGAAAGTTTATCATGTTTTTGATTTTTCCAAGGTAGAACCAACCTATCTTCTTTGTCAACTTCAGCTCTACTGATCGCGTATAATCTCTGTCTTTAGTGACTAGAAATTGTGTCGTTCCTCCCTCTCCGGCGTTTTTGCACATAAGACACGAAGAGAGAATGCATGAGATCTGAACAATGGTTAAGTTTTGGGTGGGGTACAAACTAAAGATGAGCTGGCCATTCAGGTAGGACAAAGAGTGGTAAAAGGTAAAAGAACGTCATGAATGTATGATTTGTTATCTTTGCCTAAACCTTTGATGAGAAAATTAAGTCAAGTTAAAGTTCAAGTATAATAGAGCTAGTATATTCCATCTTAAAGAATCTCTACGGTTTAAATTCCTCTAAGGATTTCGTATTAACATAAACTCTAGCTACTGCCTAGTCTAGAAACCAAATTACGAAAAAACATGTTACGAGGAAATAGCGTAGAAGCACATTGGTCGGTTATCGTCATGGATTTCCTTCATCATTCCCTCAAAAAGTATTCCTACTTTATTGAAAAACTTGAAAAAATTAAAAGAAAACGCGAAAAATGCAAAATGCGAAGACTCATGAAAGAAAAGGTGATTAGTAAGGGATGTAATCCTCCCCCGGACTTAAATCACATTGTCCCCAGTATGAAATAAATTGAGCAATGACGAGAAATTGAGTATGTAATAATTGAAAAGTTTAAGGGAAAAATAAAACTTACCTTGAACTGTTGGGGAATGGATGTGGGAATGGAATGGTGGTGGGTGGGGAATGAAAGATGGTGTTGTAATTATGGGGAATGGGTGTGGGGGTGATGGGAATGGTTTGGGGTCGTTTGCAAATCAAGGGAACTCGATTGCAAACAGCAGGGAGTTGGCGGCGGGCCAAAGGGGACATCGTCGCAGGTGGAGGTGATGCGACCATGGTGGAAGGCTGGTTCGCCGCGGGTCGAGTTCTTGCACCCGCGGTCGAGCTTCTTTTGCGGTCAAATCCTTCCTCGCGGTTCGGGCTGGACCGTGCAGTTCCGAACCGTGATTTCTTCTTTTTGTCTTTTCGGTTTTTTGATATTTTGGGTTTATTTTTTTTTTTTGAAATCTGAAACTAAGAAAAAGAAAACGTTAATAGAAGAAGAAAGAAAAGCTAAAAATAAAAACGTATCGAAATGGGTTGCCTCCCATTGAGTGGTTTTGCTTAAAGTCGTTTAGCACGACGTCGGTACCTAGGTGAGCTAATTAATCGAAGAAAGGTCTTGTCCGAAAACAAGTTTCCTTTGATTTAACCTTGTAATCCTTCGTGTAAAACATATCACGCTATTTCCACTCGGGATTTCTGTTATTAAGTTCGAGATGGTGATGTCCTCCGGGATCACAATGGAAATCAGACTTGGAGCTTCCTTGGAGTATTATGATTCGTCAACATTGTATGTGTTTGGCGAACGTGTTGGGTGCTTGAATGTTGAAGTGTATGAGGTTTTCGTCACGTCATAAGATCAAATCATGTAGTTCTTCATGATATGAAGTGGTGGTTAAGGTCAAACATCCAAGGTATAGACAGTTTGTTCGAAGAGGTGTGGCAAGATCGCAAATCGTATGAGAAATAGCAAATGAGGGGTTGGCCGCGGGTGGAGGAGGTGTGGTCGCGGCGAAAGTTGGCTTGGCCGCGGGTCGGTGACGTGAAACAGCGGCGGAAGAGGGGACGGCCGCAGGTGGAGGATGCACGACCGCGGTGGAAGTGTCTCGGGCCGTATTGCTCGGTTCGTCATGTTTCTCTTCTCTACTTCGTCTTTCTTGTGAACAGTCCTTAGGGAAAAGTCTTGAGGGCCATTTAAGTTTCACCTTAGCTTCAACTGAGTCTCCACCATGTATCATATGAGCAAGGGTCGAGAGTGCATCAAAGGGGATCCTTTTTTACATCGATCTCGTCGGTTTGATGTTTTCTTCAAGTGTGATTGGTGCACCTTCTTCTAGAACATTTTCAACGTCATTTGTAGCTCCTCCAGGGTCTAAGAGTGGTTCATCTCTGCTGCATGTGTTCATAAAATGAGAGTTCCTTGCGGGAATCAACGGATATAAGGTATTCTTGTTGATCCTCGAGAAACACATATGTTGATTTGGATAGTCAACGAGCGCTCCAACATGTGCAAAGAATAAAACACCAAGGATAAATGGTCTTTCGTATCCTTTATCATCTCCACAACGTGGAAATCAGTAGAAACAAGATCATTCTCCACTTGAATAAGCAAATCGATAGTAATAATATTGTCACTAGGAATAGAAACAGTTCCTTCTTTTCCTTGATGTTTTGCTTCGATGACAAGAGCTTGAGAATCCAAGGGAGTTTTATTTGATGACTTCTTTATAACCAATTTGGCTGCAGGTACTCCATCCACTTCGGTAGCTAAGTAGTACCCTTCATATTTGCGCATAGACTCGTTTAGTTCTTGAATAATATTGTCCACATTAGCTTTGGAAAAATTCGCCCCTTCAAAGTTTCCTTCCGAATATCTCTTTAGTGTGGATCTAATCTCTTTTCGTCTTGGTGAAACAATAGCATTGCAATATCTTGTGTTCTCCTTATCATCGCGAGGTTCTCGGGTGAAGCCTTGGGATTTGCAACGTCTCCAAGGGAGGAAGCTCTTGTAGCGTCCTTGTAGCATGTCTTCCTTGTTGAATTCAAAGAGCTCTTCATCAAAATCAGAGGATGATGATTCGCTAACCGATTTTACCGGTGAATTCGGGTGTGAAGAAGTTGTATTTGGTCGGTGACAGTTTTCGATCCATGTAGTACGAATCACGGTAGTAGTGTGAATCGTGAGTGTAGTGAGCATAAGATGGGTCGTAGTAACCTTGCTCGTAGTAGTGATATCGCTCCTGAGGCGAGTCCGTGTTTCAAAGTATGAAAAAAAAACAAAAATTAAAAAGAAAAAGATTGTCTTAGAGTCGATTTACTAACCTCTAAGGTGTGACAAGACGGTAGCGATTGCCTCCCCGACAACGGCGCTAAAAATTTGATGCGACCGGATTTGTTATCCGAAACTTCAGGTTTTAAATTTGTAAACCTAAAACTTCTGCAAGTGCACAAACATGTGTTGTAGTACTTAAGGTATCGATCCACAGGGAGAGAACGTTGTTCTGCGAGACCTTAGAAAGTACGTTAGTAAGGAAGTATAAAACGAAAATAAGGTTTATGGTTTGTCACGAATTCGATACTAAGATTTTAAACAAAACTAAACTAAACGAGAAAATTAGAAAGCGAGAAAGTAAATAAACTAGTAAGCAAGCGAATAATTAAAACCGAAAATAAGAAAACAAGCAAGTAAAATAAACGAATAAGCTAAGCGAGGTTGTAAACAAATAAACTAAGCATTGGGCAATCGGAAGCTCTCTAGGGATCATGGCCGAAAAACATAGGAATTTTGCTAGCGTTTTTTAATGTGACTTTTGTCGTCTTTTGGTTCTTGAACTTTGAACTTGGAACACGGACACTGTGTGTAGCCTACTTTCATACATCCTACACACCGATAACTTTCATCTCGGTTGGCGTAAAAAGTTATGATGATACGTAAAGGTCGTTAACGCTCACAACCCCTCCACAAGTATACTTTTGTATCTTGTGACGGTTTTCCTAGGTCAAACATATAGATACAATACTTTCATAGCTCTAAAAATATCCAAGATCAGTTTCAAGCAAAGCAAACATGCATTAAAAATATCTAAGATCAGGTTACTAATCAAGCAAACATGCATTAAAAATAAGGATAGAACAAAGAACCATAATTGATACCCTAATCTAAAACCTAATGATGAATCGATCCATGAAAGCCCCTTGAGATCCCTTTGCCAACCAAGAGAACTACTCGGACACGATTAAAGAAAGCAAAGACATGAATAGATAAAGAACACATGAGGTTGGTGAAGGAGCCTCTCGATTTTAAGAACTAAGTCCGGAGAGAGTTTCTTCACCAATCTCGAAAGTAAGAACAAAAGCTTAAGAAAAGTAAACTAAAAGGTGTTCTATATAGGCTTAATGTGTAACACGAAATTGTGCATGTAAAAAAATTATTTATAGGTCTTCAACTCTTGATTTGGTCGTCCTTAGGGTTTCTTTGAAGAGAAAACAAAGTGGGTTTGAAGCGGGCTTCGAACGAGCTGTTTTTGGGGCGAATTTAGCTAGTCGCGTGTGCATGGGTTGGACCTACGGCCAAAGGTGTTTTCACTGCAGCTGAAGAGCCTCGACCCGCGTCCAGGAGTGTCTTAGCCACGTGTGTGTGAGCTGGACCCGCGGTGGTTGGCCTATGAGGTGGAAACTTCAATTCTTCTATTGCTTCTTTTGTGAGACTGCAGAACATGCCTTCAGTCAATTGGATGTACCTTGAGATCTAACTTTTAGATTGTCTTGAAAACAACTGAATATGAAAGGTGGTTCTCTCTTATATCTTGTATCCAAATTTTGGCGTGATCGGACGGTGAGAAGGTCTCCATCGGATGTCGAACGTCTGACGATCCAAAATTATCCAAAATCTGGGTTTTCTCCATTTTGCGTTGGTTTGCCTAAAAAACCTGAAAAGAGACTTGAGAATACAAAAATGTGAAAAGTATGATAAAAACATGTAAAAACAAGTGAAACACTTATTAAATTGTTCTAAAATAGATAGTAAAACGGGTAAAAATACGGTGTTATCAACGTACTAACATGGCTAGCAAGTATATGGTGGACATGATATGTCTTGAAAAGATTAAACACCCTATACCGTACTAATTGCAATGGCTTAATGATACAACCGAGTTGAAGATTACAGAGCAAGTAATTGTTCCATTCAGTGTAGGCAAATACCAAAACAAAGTCATATGTAATGTATTGCCAATGCAAGATGGAGTTCTCTTATTTCGTAGACCATGGCAATTTTACCGAGCCACAACCGACAACATAATGCACCAATTACTACTCTTTTACCCATAAGGACTGTAAGTTCAATCTAGCACATCTTAGTTCTTCAGAGTTAACATGACTTGCAATCCATAATGAATAAAAAGGTCAGTGTAAGTAAGACTAGTCTCTACCTTACTTCTGGTGAAATTAATAAAACCATGAGTGCCAAGGGCACTGTGCATTCTGGTGAAAATGATCTACAAAGAGTGTTTAGGTTCAACTTTTAAGGAACTAGAACTTCCAGTTGAGATCAGTGTCGTGCTAAACAAGTATCAAGATGTCTTCCCTAAAGATACCACCTGGATCAACACCCATATGAGGCATAGTGCACCAAATAGACGAATGTGTTGGAAAAACAAGTGCGAGACCTAATGGATAAAGGCTACATTCGAGAGAGTCTTAGTTCTCTTAGTACCGAAGAAGGATGGTACATGGAGGATATTGTGTAGACTGTCGTACCATCAACAACAACAACATCAAGTACCGACACCCTATCCCACGGCTAGATGACATGAAGGATGAGCTAAGTGGCGCAACTATCTTCTCAAGAGTGGATTTGAAGAGTGGTTACATCCAAGCCATGATTTGTGAAGGAGATAAGTGGAAAATCGCATTCAAGGCAAGACAATTGATATGCTCAAATTAATACTCTAAAAGTACTAAAGCAGTTGTTGTAGTAAGTGTAGGGGTCGAACACAAGGACTCACAGAAATCGCACAATAGACAAAATAGTATCGAATCAAGCTAAGCAAATCAGATGAAACAAAAACAATAAGCAGTAAAAGTGTTGTAAATTCGATGGAGAGAATATATGCATAAGGTATTTCTCAGAAAATCAATGAATGCAGATAAACTAACTAATCAGGGTTCATGTTACGCACGGTTCTTGAACTCAAATCACTAAAGTATAATTGACCAACTGTCGTTGCGAGAATTATCTAAATCTAAACTTCAGAATCCCAAATCTCTTTGCAAATTCCTAAGAATAAATCAGTTTTAAAGTTCAGGTTTGATACGTTCACAAATCAATTAAACCAAATCTCTTTGCGAATAATCAATTTGCTCACCTTAAGCTCTATCAGATTACTCAATTGCAATATCGTGCCTAATCGATTAACCTAAGATCTAAGTTCTAGGTCATCAATCTAGAATTAGCTTTGAGAACAACCTAAAGCGAAGAACTAATTTAGATTATGAACCCTAACAATAAATCAACCTAGCATTCAAAGAAATCCCTATGAGAAAACCCTAAACCTAAAGTGGATCTACTCAGACGTGGAAATTGAAGCAATAAACATGTTTGAATAAATCATCAAATAAATCAGAAAGAGTAACAAAAGGGTTTGAAATCTTCTCTCGGACGAACAGAGTTTCAGACTTGTCTCCCTTCAAAAGCTCTCTCACAAAACCAAAGTAAAATAGAGCGTAGCCATAAAAGTGGCTGTAAAATCTAATTAAATAACCTAAATCACGTTTTGGGGCTTCTTGTAAATAATAAAGTCTTCTAGGGCAATTATGCAATTCTTCAACTCTTGGAAAAGTTGCGGGTCGTGTCTGCTGCGATGGGTATCGATCGATACTGATGCTTCAAATCGGGTACTCAGTAACACGAATTTCTGATTTGCTCCAGAATGCTTCAGAAAGCTCCAATATCTCCAATTATGCTTCAAACGTGCTAAAACCTGTAAAAGACTCTATAAGACTCTAAAATACTAGAAAGACTCTATAAAACGGACTTATATCATGGCCTAAAAGGGGTAAAAACCATGATATATCAACTCCCCCAGACTTAGCATTTGCTTGCCCTCAAGCAAATAGAAGACTAAACCAGAGAAAGAGGTTTGAAAACACGGAGACTCACCTATTCAGGAACCATCGCAAAGATCCTTTGCCCAAGCACCCAAATGTCACCTAACCAGCTTTTGATCTAACCACCATGTACTTCTCCGTAGACATTCGCAGCTTTTCCAGACTCCACACATTATCTCGCAGCATTGTTCAAATAAAGCCCTCATCGCTGCAACCTATGTTCATGTACCTTCTAGATTATTTGGAGCAAAAGCTGAAGTCGTGTTGCTGAGTACCTGATTTCACGACAAGTATCGATCGATACCCCCTGGTATCGATCGATACTCTTCGCGGCTGACACGACCCGCGAGTTTTCCAAGACTTGAAGAATTGCAAAAGTGCCCAGAAGTCTTTAATAANGACTAAACCAGAGAAAGAGGTTTGAAAACACGGAGACTCACCTATTCAGGAACCATCGCAAAGATCCTTTGCCCAAGCACCCAAATGTCACCTAACCAGCTTTTGATCTAACCACCATGTACTTCTCCGTAGACATTCGCAGCTTTTCCAGACTCCACACATTATCTCGCAGCATTGTTCAAATAAAGCCCTCATCGCTGCAACCTATGTTCATGTACCTTCTAGATTATTTACCATACAATATCATGACAAGGAACCATCCAATTTCACACTTTTTGTATCACTTTCTCTCCCCCAGACTTATTTCTTATTATGTTCTTTCTTTTATTTTTTTAGCTTTGCATATACACATCAAGGTATGAGACGCGAGTATTGATAGTGTTAGCCACCGAATTCATGGTTCTTCCCGCTCTATGTATCAAAGGTTTAGGCGAATAGTGGTATCACGGAAAAATTTTCTAACCTCGCTTTCAACATTTGTGTGATCATTCCTTGTTAAGTAGAATAATGGGATCGCTGAAAATTTTTCTAGCCCTCTACTCAGAAGAAAATTATTTCATCTTTTATGCTCTTATTTATCAACTTATAACAGGGGAGAGAGAAACAATTACTTTAAACATATGGGTTCCTTTGTCAGATATGAATGATGAATCAAGCTATGTAAACACTAACCACATCGATGAAGTGCAAAAATTTGGCTCATGCTTCAGAAGAACTCTGCTGGAGACATGGATGTTTTCTAGTCAACTGGTCAGTCCTTGGATATTTCATTAGTCGATCTAGAGCTGATCCTGCAACATTGGTCACTCAAAAACAAAATCAAAACAATAATTCAAGCACAGTATCATCATCTCCAACAAGTTTTGACTCAATAAAACGTTTTTGACTCGATAAAACAAATGACTCTAAGAAAAACAAATACAATGCCAGCAGAAACCTCCCCCAGACTTAAACAACACTGTCCCCAGTGTTATCTAGCCTAAGGTTGGTGAAAGAAAACAAAAGAACAGAATAAAATTGTGAAAAACAAAAAGTTACCGTGCTGGAACATCTGGTGTCGACCGACACACGGCCTGGTATTGATCGATACCAGGCTTAAGTCGACATGATGAAGAACTCTAGCCTTAGAGAATGGTTTCGAGGCTCCTTTGCACTTCACCTTGTACTCAATTATCTCCATCATACTTCTGAGGGGTTAGAGTCACATGGGTAGCACTCTCGACTCTTTTGCTTTTCGTCTTCTTCTTTGTTGCCTTAGCCTTCCTGACAACTTTCTTGGGGATGATGGGCGGTTCAACCAAAACGTTTATGACAGTTGGGTCGTCAGGAGGTTCTTCCAAAAGATCAACTACCAATGTCTCTCTTGTGACAATAGTGAAGCACAACACATGTGAGGGAACACCTCTAGAGGGAATGGCATCATAGTAGACATCTCCGTCAATGTAAGAGAAAGAGAGTCTCTTATTAGGTGTGTCTATGATCACGCCAGCAGTAGCCATAAACGGTCGTCCCAGGAGCAAAGAAACCTCGGATCCTTTGCTCATCTCCACAACATGAAAATTAGTGGGCACCAGACAATCTCCTACTTTAACAAGCAAAGCATTGATAGTACCGTATGGAGGTGAGGTGGAGGAGTTCGCAAACGTGAGAAGCATCGTAGGGGGTCTTATATCAGCCATCAATCGTTCAGCAATTTCCCTTGATATTACATTGACGCTAGACCTTGAGTCAACGAGAGACTCATCGAATTCAACTCCAGAGATGGAGCATGAAACTGCGAATTTCCCTGGGTCTTCCCTCTGGGTCAACTGCCTCAGTGGTAGTGACTTGCGTCTTGCCTCGATATAGAGTACTTCGACCTCTTCCAGAGTTTCTCAGCAATCTTTGAAGTGACTTAGCAGAGGGCGGTCTTCTAAAGCTTCTTCAAAAGTCAGTGTGTGGGGAATCCTTCGTACCATCTTCTCAAAGCCACGCAGCTGCTTTGGATTGATGGGAGCTCGGAGGTGTTGAGGAATATGATTCAGCTTCTTGGGCTTGCGAAGTCTGTCAATACTCATATGCGGTTCCTTCGCATTATCTGGGTGGGTATCGATCGATAAAGGTAGGGTATCGATCGATGCAGGGGTGGTGTTCGAATTCTTATCGTCAGATATATCATCAACCACAGGAAACTCCACAATCAACTTATCCAACATAGCTTTGCATCTGGCGTCCTCCCATTCCTTCTTTGTCATAATACGAGGCATAAGATAAGGTATTATGGGTTTGTACACCCTCTTTGTGACAATCTCAGCCTTCTTCTCGACCTGCATCTCAGCATCGACCGACACTGGAGGAGTATCGATCGATACACGTAATTTTCTATCCACTCGTGCAGGTGTTTGGACCGGTATCGTCGACACTGGCTGGTATCGATCGATACTCGGGCGATTTCAGAATCCCAGTCGTCATCTTCAACAGCATCGTCGAAAATTCCTTCATCAAAACCCTTTTCTACCACTTCAGTGACTTCTTTAGCACTTCCTATGGTGATTGCATTAACGTGTGCTCTTGGATTCTCAGTTTTCCCTGGAAGAAAACATTCCTGCCTCTGCACAGCACAGCAACCTGAGTTTACAGCTTTCTCTGAGAAAAATTGATAGCTTCAATTTTCCCATTCAAATCAATGTACAGAGAGTCAAACTTCCCATTGAAATCCACTTGCAACTTCTGATATCCCTGAAGAAGTTGTTCAAGCATGGATTACATCTTATTCTCTGTGGAATTTGGAGAGATTGGTTGGTACGAAGAGTTCCCCATAATTGCGAGTGAAATCGCTGCTGTGGAGTGGTTTCTAAGTAAATTGTTTTGTTCCAAAACCATATTGGTTCCCCTCAAACTTGTATCCACCTTGCTGATTGTTGTTGTTGAAGTTTCGGTTGTTGTTGTACCCAAATCGCTGACCCTAAAAACCAGAACCACAAACGTAGTTAACATCCTCCACTTCTTCTTCTTCCACATTCACGACTTCATCAGCAAAGTGTACATTTTTCTTCGATTTCCCAATCAGGAAATCCAGCTTGGCCTGAACCTCAGCAATCTGCGATTCATCAACTCTTCCAGCCTGCTTCTTCCGCTCGAAATCAGCATTCTTGGTGCTATTACCTGACGCCAAGTTCTCAATCAACACAAACGCATCATCTGGATACCTGATGTTGAAGGTCCCATTACTCACAGCATCCATACCCATCTGATACCTCCAATCAACCCCTCGTTTCAAGTCTCTGATAAGACTTGAAACGAATCCAAGCAGCTTTGAGTGCCTCTATCGGACCCTGAGCAAATTGAGAGATCTTGTTCCTGAGCTCCTCGGATCTCGCATCATCATAGAAATTGGTCAGGAATACATTCTTTGTCTCATCCCATGTAGTTAGCGAATCAGGAGCCAACTGGTTCAACCAATAAGCAGCATCCCCACCAAGAGAGTACGAGAAAAGTTTGCAGAAAAAGAGCTCATTGGGCACTCCATTTTACTTCATACCAATGACCAAATCTTTGAACCTCTCGATATGATCCATGGGGTGTTCATGAGATAGGCCATGGAAATGATTCTGACTCACAAGAGCGTAGTACGCAGGTTTCAGCTCAAAATCATTCCTCTGAAAAGTTGGGATGCGAATCGCAGATCGATTGGCATAGAACTGATCAGGTCTGTTGTGCTCACCAAGTGTCCTACTGATATATCATGGTTTTTACCCTGTTTAGGCCATGATATAAGTCCTTTTTATAGAGTCTTTATAGTATTTTGGAGTCTTTTAGAGTCTTTTACAGGTCTTAGCACGTTTGGAGCATTATTGGAATTATTGGAGCTTTCTGGAACAGTTTGGAGCAAAAGCTGAAGTCGTGTTGTTGAGTACCTGATTTCACGACAAGTATCGATCGCTGACACGACCCGCGAGTTTTCCAAGACTTGAAGAATTGCAAAAGTGCCCAGAAGTCTTTAATAATTACATGAAGACCCCAATTCGTGTTTTAGGTTATAAATAGGATTTTACAGCCACCTGTTTAGGGGATGCTTTATTTTGCTTTGGTTTAAGAGAGAATTTGGTGAGAGAGACAAGTCTGAATTTCCCTTCGTCCGAGATCAGATCTCAAAACCATTGTTCCTCTTTCTGATTTTATATTGAGTATTTATTCAAACATGTCTATTGATTCAATTTCCATGTCTGAGTAGATCTCTTGTTAGGTTTGGGGATTCTCATAAGGGTTTTCTTTGAATGCTAGGTTGATTAGTTATTTAGGGTTCATAATCTGAATTAGTTCTTCGCCTTAGGTTGTTCTCAAAGCTAATTCTAGATTGATCACCTAGAACTTAGATCTTAGGATAATTGATTAGGCACGACAGTGCGATTAATTACCTGATAGAACTTAGGGTGAGCAAATTGATTATTCGCAAAGAGATTTGGTTTAATTGATTTGTGAACATATCAAACTTGAAATTAAGGCTGATTTATTCTTAGGGATTTGCAAAGAAATTTGGGATTCTGAAGTTTAGATTTAGATAGTCTTCGCAACGACAATTGGTTGATTATACTTTAGTGATTTGAGTTCGAGAACCATGCGTAACCTGAACCCTGATTAGTTAGTTTATTTTGCATTCATTGATTTCTTGAGAAATATCCCTAGACCTATCTTTTTCCCATCAAATACAACTCGTTTACTACTTTCTGCTTTCCGTTAAACCTGAATTGCTTAGCTTAGCTTGATACTATACAATTTATTGTGTGATTTCTGTGAGTCCTTGTGTTCGACCCCTAACTATATTACAACTACTGCTTTAGTACTGTTAGGGTATTAAATTGAGCATATCAATTTTGGCGCCGTTGCCGGGGATTCAATTTCACCATTAAATTTTAGCTGTCGAGTTTCGACTAAGCCCGTCTGTATCGATCGATACTACCTAGTATCGGTCGATACTGAGGCGATTTTCTTTGTTGATATCGATCGATACCATTCAGTATCGGTCGATACTCATCGTGTCTTTGGTTACTTACGTTCTTGATCTTGGTGTTTCAGGTGCATGCCTAATCGTGAAACCAGAAGAAACAAGAGCGCTCCGCTAGTCAATCTATCGTTAGAGAAGCTAGCACGTTAAGAACGCACAAACAGGAAGATCAAGCAAGCATAAGGGATGAACAACCCAGTGGTTTTAAGAAGTGATGAAGTTGGAATTCTGAGAGACCACGAGGGTCAAGTGTGCAACGAGAGAGGGCAGCGACTTGATGAGGCTGGAAACGTCGTTGTCCCTGCTACTGTTGTTAAGATTGTCGCGCCAGCTGGGCGCGCCAACGCTGGGAATGCTGCAGGTGATCGAGCTAGAACACTTGGTGAGCACAACAGGCCTGATCAGTTCTTTGCTAATCGAGCTGCGATTCGCATCCCGACTTTTCAGAGGAATGACTTCGAGCTGAAACTTGCGTATTACGCTCTCGTAAGTCAGAACCCATTCCATGGCCTACCTCATGAGCATCCCATGGACCATATCGAAAGGTTCGAGGACTTGGTCATTAGTATGAAGTACAATGGAGTGCCCAATGAGTTCCTTTTCTGCAAACTCTTCCCATACTCTCTTGGTGGGGATGCTGCTTATTGGCTGAAGCAGCTAGCTCCTGATTCGCTAACTACATGGGATGAGACGAAGAACGCGTTCCTGATAAATTTCTAAGATGAAGCAAGATCCAAGGAGCTCAGGAATAAGATCTCTCAGTTCGCTCAGGGTCCGACAGAGGCATTCAAGGCTTCATGGATTCGTTTTAAGTCTTATCAGAGAGACTGTCCGCACCATAGGTTCACTCAGGTGCAGCTACTGGGCACTTTCTACAGAGGGGTTGATTGGAGATACCAGATGGGTACGGATGCTGCGAGTAATGGAAACTTTTTCACCAGGTATCCGGATGATGCAGTTGTGCTGATAGAGAACTTGGCGTCTAGTAATAGCACCAAGAATGCTGATTTCGAGAGGAAAAAGCAAGCTGGAGGAATTGATGGGTCGCAGATTGCTGATGTTCAGGCCAAACTGGATTTCCTGATCGGAAAATCAAAGAAATATGTGCATTTTGCTGATAAAGTCGCTAATGTGGAAGAAGAAGAAGAGGATGTTAACTATGTTGGTGGTTCTGGTTTTCAGGGTCAGCGATTTGGGTACAACAACAACAGAAACTTCAACAACAACAATCAGCAAGGTGGGTACAAGTTAGAGGGGAACCAATCTGGTTTCGGAGCGAAGCAATTTACTCAGAAACCACTTCAGAGCAGCGATTTCACTCGCAATTATGGGAACTCTTCGTACCAACCAGCATCTCCCAAGGCCACAAATAATAAGATGGAGTCCATGATGGAACAGCTTCTTCTGGGACAGCAGAAGTTACAAGTGGATTTCAATGGGAAGTTCGACTCTCTGTACATCGACTTGAATGGGAAAATAGAAGCCATAAACCTTTCCCAGAAGAAGCTGGAAACTCAGGTGGCTCAGACAGCAGCAGCTGTAAAGAGACATGATGGTTTTCTTCCAGGGAAAACTGAGAATCCAAGGGCACACATCAACGCAATCACCTTGAGGAGTGGAAAAGAGGTGCTTACAGGAGTGAAGAACATCCAAATTTCAGGAAATCTCGTCAATCTTGCTGGAGATGACGATTGGGATTCTGAGAATCCACAGGTATCGATCGATGCTAGACAGTGTCGATCGACACTAGCCCAGACATCTTCCCGAGTGAATTCAAAATCCCGTCTATCGATCGATACCCCTGAAGTATCGATCGATGCTGAGACACAGCCAGAAAAGGAACCCGATATTGTCAAGGATAGGGTGTATACATCCAAGGTACCTTATCCTATACTGCCTAAGCTGACAAGGAAAGAATGGGAACACGCCAGATCCAAGGCCATGCTGGATAAGTTGGTTGTGGAGCATCCTTTTGTTGATGTTATTAAGACATCTGCAGCTTTCAGGAGATATGTGAAGAAGATGGTCTCTAGCAATGTGAACATAGAGGAAGGTGTCATGATGATCACAGCTGAGTGCAGTGCGATCCTGCTCAACAAAATTCCTAAGAAGCTACCAGACCCAGGGAGCTTTGTTTTGGACTGCACTATCTTCACAGAGAGATTTGAGCGAGCTCTCTGCGATATTGGGTCGAGTGTGAACCTTATGCCACACTCAGTGGCCAAGCGAATGGGGATGACAGATTTCCAATATACAAGGATCTCGCTTGTACTTGTTGATCGCTCAGTGCGACATCCAGAGGGACTGCTTGAAGATATCCCAATCAAGATTGGGAATTGCTTGATCCCAACAGATTTCATCGTCCTGAAGTACGATGCCGAGCCTAAGGATCCTCTTATCCTAGGCAGACCATTCCTTGCAACTGCTGGAGTCTTAATTGACTGCAAGAATGGACAGATCGCTCTCAACATCGGTGACTTGGTGATGTCCTTTAACATGGAAAAGATGATGAAAATGCCAACCATCGATGGGCAGACATTCTATGTGGACACCTTCAGTGACATAGCTGAAGAGTACTTGGGTTAGTCCAGTTCACATTGTGCCTAAGAAAAGAGGCATAACTGTGGTGAAGAATGAGAAGGACGAGCTGATCCCTACAAGGACAATCACTGGTCACAGGATGTGCATTGACTACATGAAGCTGAATGCAGCTACACGGAAGGATCACTTCCCTTTGCCATTCATTGACCAGATGCTGGAAAGGTTAGCGAGTCACCCATACTACTGCTTTCTTGATGGGTACTCAGGCTTTTTCCAGATTCCTATACATCCAGAGGATCAGGGAAAGACGACCTTCACATGTCCCTATGGCACATTCGCCTACAGAAAAATGCCGTTCGGATTATGTAACGCTCCAGCAACCTTTCAGCGATGCATGATGTCGATTTTCACAGATATGACTGAGGAGTTTATGGAGGTTTTCATGGATGATTTTTCTGTGTATGGATCGTCGTTCAAGGATTGTCTGGATAACTTGTGCAAGGTACTGCAAAGATGCGAGGAGAAACACTTGGTTCTTAATTGGGAGAAGTGCCACTTCATGGTACAAGATGGCATTGTTCTTGGGCACAAGATTTCTAAGGCAGGGATCGAAGTCGACAAGGCTAAAATTCAGGTCATGACAAGCCTGCAACCTCCACGATCTGTTCTTAAGATACGAAGCTTCCTTGGTCATGCTGGGTTTTACAGGAGGTTCATCAAAGATTTCTCTAAGCTTGCACGTCCACTCAAAGCCCTGTTATGTAAGGAAGTCAAGTTTGATTTCACATCTGATTGCCTTGTAGCCTTCGAGGAAATCAAGAAGGCATTAGTGAGTGCTCATGTAGTCCAACCACCTGATTGGAGCTTACTTTTTGAGGTGATGTGTGATGCCAGTGATTTTGCTGTTGGAGTTGTGTTGGGTCAGAGGAAAGACAAGAAACTCCATGCTATTTATTATGCCAGCAGGACGTTGGATGATGCTCAGCGAAATTACAGCACCACTGAGAAGAAGTTGCTGGCAGTCGTTTTCTCTTTTGAAAAATTCCGGTCCTACTTGATTGGGAGCAAGGTCATTGTTCACATAGACCATGCTGCTCTCAAATACCTTCTGAAGAACAAGGACCCCAAGCCTCGTCTATGCCGATGGGTACTTTTGCTCCAAGGTTTCGGCATCGAGATCAAGGACAAGAAAGGAGTTGAGAATGGCGTTGCTGACCACTTATCCCGACTAAAGGTCAATGAGGTCGTTCCTATTGATGATTGTTTGCCAGAGGAAGGTGTTTACCTCATTGAAGCTCAGCTTCAAGACATTTATCCCGAAAATCTGCAATTTTCACGAGTGCAGACTTACGGTATCGATCGATACTCACCTAGTATCGATCGATACCCGTCGCGACCTGAACCGGTTTTGTCCGTAGAGCACTTGAACTCCTTTGATGTCTATCTAGCTTCTGATTCTAGTGCTGCACGTCCATGGTACGCAGACATCGCCAACTACCGTGCTGTAGAGACCGAGCCAAAGTATCCCACAAAATATGCAAGGAAGAAATTTATACGCGAGATAAGGAGATTCTTCTGGGATGAACCTTACCTATACAAGCATTGCTCTGATGGTATCTACAGAAGATGCGTTGCAGAGTCTGAGATGCCAGCTATTCTTTTTCATTGTCATGGGTCTGAGTATGCTGGTCACTTTGCTACTTTCGAGACGGTATCCAAGGTTGTTCAAGCAGGCTTCTGGTGGCCTACTATGTTCAAGGATGCTCACGCCTATGTCTCACGGTTTGATGTCTGTCAGAGGAGAGGGAAGATCAGCAAGAGACATGAGATGCCAGAGAATTTCATCCTTGAGGTTGAAGTTTTCGATTGCTGGGGCATCGACTTTATGGGTCCCTTTCCATCGTCACACAAGAAAAACTACATCCTGGTTGCTGTGGACAATGTGTCCAAATGGGTAGAAGCGATAGCTAGTTAGAAAAATGACTCTGCAGTGGTTCTTAAACTGTTTAAGACCATCATTTTTCCTCGCTTTGGAGTACCTCGAATTGTGATAAGTGATGGTGGCTCTCACTTTATCAACAAGATTTTCGAGAGGTTGTTGAAGAAGTATGGTGTAAACAATCGAGTGGCTACTCCATATCACCCTCAAACCAGTGGGCAAGTTGAGGTCTCCAACAGGCAAATCAAGGAGATTCTGGAAAAGACAGTGGGTGCTTCTAGGAAGGATTGGTCTACAAAGTTGGATGATGCGCTATGGGCTTACAGGACCGCTTTCAAGACAACGGTGGGTACTACACCATTTCACTTGCTGTATGGGAAAGCATGTCACCTTCCAGTGGAGATTGAGCATAAGGCAGCATGGGCGACGAAGTTGCTGAACTTTAACATCAAGCATGCTGCAGAAAGGAGGTTGATTCAGCTGAACGAGCTGGATGAGATTAGGCACCACGCCTACGAGAACTCAAAGTTGTACAAGGAGAGAACAAAGGCTTATCATGATAAGAAGATCATCTCCAGACATTTCGAGCCAAATGACCAGGTACTTCTGTATAACTCTCGTTTGCAATTGTTTCCTGGTAAACTGCGTTCTCATTGGTCAGGTCCCTTCATAATCAAAGAGGTCAGACCACATGGAGCTGTCGTGCTAATTAGTCCAACCGGCGATGAGTTCTTTGCCAATGGACAGAGGGTGAAACACTATTGGGCGAAAGCCGAGATTCCAACAGGGCAGATAATGCCTTTGGATGATGCACCAACAGCCTGAATGACGTTGCAGTCAAGCTATTGACGTTAAACGAGCGCTTGGTGGGAGGCAACCCACTGGTGAGTCTGTCTTTGAGTCGTTTTCCCCTTTTATTTTCGTTCGTTTTGTGTTTGTGTCAGGATAAACAAGGAGCAGACTCGAAATCGCCTCAGTGTCGATCGATACCCATTGGTATCGATCGACACCAATCGTGAATGTACGGTTCATCCAGTCGATTTAAGCCTGGTATCGATCGATACCAGGCTGTGTGTCGATCGATACTCGATGTTCCAGCAAGGTAACTTCTTGTTTCTCTTCGTTTCTTCTATTCTTTTGTCTTCTTTTACCTACTCTAGGCTAGATAACACTGGGGATAGTGTTTTTCAAGTCTGGGGGAGGTGTCTGCTAACATTGTGTTTGTTTTTCTTAGAGTCAGTTGTTTTATTGAGTCAAAATTGTTTTTATTGAGTCAAAACTTGTTGGAGATAATGTTCATGTGCTTGAACCTATTGATTTAATTTTGTTTTTGAGTGCACAGTATTACAGGATCAGTTCTAGATCGACTAATGAAAAATCCAAGGGCTGACCAGTTGACTAGAAAACATCCATGTCTGCAGCAGAGTTCTTCTGAAGCCTGAGCCAAATTTTTGCACTTCATCAATGTGGTTAGTGTTTTTAGAGCTTGATTCATCATTCATATCTGATAAAGGAACCCATGTGTTTAGAGTTATAGTATCTCTCTCCCCTGTTATAAGTTGATAAATAAGAGCATACGAGATTGAAATGATTTTCTTCTGAGTAGAGGGTTAGGAAAATTTCCAGCGATCCCATTATTCTACTTAAAAAGGAATTATCACACAAAGGATTGGAAGCGAGGCTAGGATTTTCCTATGATGCCATTATTCGCCTACATCCTTTGATACATTGAGAGGGAAGAACCGGGGATTTGGTGGCAAACACCATCAATACTCGCGTCTCATACCTTGATGTGTATATGCAAAGCTGAAAAGAAAAGAAAGAACGTAATAAGAAATAAGTCTGGGGAGAGAAATTGATACAAAAAGTGTGAAAAAGGGTGGTTCCTTGTCATGATATTGTCTGGTAAAGAATCTAGAAGGTTCTTGAACATTGGCTGCAGCGATGAAACTGGCGATGAGGGTTTTGTCTGAACAATGCTATGGGATAATGTTTGGAGTCTGGGAAAGCTACGAATATCTACGGAGAAGTATATGGTGGTTAGATCAAAAGCTGATTAGGTGACATTTGGGTACTTGGAAAGAGGGTCTTTTCGATGGTTCATGAACATGTGAGTCTCTACGTTTTCAAACCTCTTTCTCTTTTTAGTCTTCTATTTGCTTGAGGGCAAGCAAATGCTAAGTCTGGGGGAGTTGATATATCATGGTTTTTACCCTGTTTAGGCCATGATATAAGTCCTTTTTATAGAGTCTTTATAGTATTTTGGAGTCTTTTCGAGTCTTTTACATGTCTTAGCACGTTTGGAGCATTATTGGAATTATTGGAGCTTTCTGGAACAGTTTGGAGCAAAAGCTGAAGTCGTGTTGCTGAGTACCTGATTTCACGACAAGTATCGATTGATACCCCCTGGTATCGATCGATACTCTTCGAGGCTGACACGACCCGCGAGTTTTCCAAGACTTGAAAAATTGCAAAAGTGCCCAGAAGTCTTTAATAATTACAAGAAGACCCCAATTCGTGTTTTAGGTTATAAATAGGATTTTACAGCCACCTGTTTAGGAGATNGGTCATTTCGATGGTTCATGAACAGGTGAGTCTCCGCGTTTTCAATCCTCTTTCTCTGGTTTAGTCTTCTATTTGCTTGAGGGCAAGCAAAGGCTAAGTCTGGGGGAGTTGATATATCATGGTTTTTACCCTGTTTAAGCCATGGTATAAGTCTTTTTTATAGAGTCTTTATAGTATTTTGGAGTCGTTTAGAGTCTTTTACAGGTCTTAGCACGTTTGGAGCATTATTGGAATTATTGGAGCTTTCTGGAACAGTTTGGAGCAAAAGCTGAAGTCGTGTTGCTAAGTACCTGATTTCACGACAAGTATCGATCGATACCCCCTGGTACCGATCGATACTTTTCGAGGCTGACACGATCCGCGAGTTTTCCAAGACTTGAAGAATTGCAAAAGTGCCCAGAAGTCTTTAATAATTACAAGAAGACCCAAATTCGTGTTTTAGGTTATAAATAGGATTTTACAGCAACCTGTTTAGGGGATGCTTTATTTTGCTTTGGTTTAAGAGAGAATTTGGTGAGAGAGACAAGTCTGAATTTCCCTTCGTCCGAGATCAGATCTCAAAACCATTGTTCCTCTTTCTGATTTTATATTGAGTATTTATTCAAACATGTCTATTGATTCAATTTCCATGTCTGAGTAGATCTCTTGTTAGGTTTGGGGATTCTCATAAGGGTTTTCTTTGAATGCTAGGTTGATTAGTTATTTAGGGTTCATAATCTGAATTAGTTCTTCGCCTTAGGTTGTTCTCAAATCTAATTCTAGATTGATCACCTAGAACTTAGATCTTAGGATAATTGATTAGGCATGACAGTGCGATTAATTACCTAACATAACTTAGGGTAAGCAAATTGATTATTCGCAAAGAGATTTGGTTTAATTGATTTGTGAACATATCAAACTTGAAATTAAGGCTGATTTATTCTTAGGGATTTGCAAAGAAATTTGGGATTCTGAAGTTTAGATTTAGATAGTCCTCGCAACGACAGTTGATTGATTATACTTTAGTGATTTGAGTTCGAGAACCGTGCGTAACCTGAACCCTGATTAGTTAGTTTATTTTTCATTCATTGATTTCCTGAGAAATATCCCTAGACCTATCTTTTTCCCATCAAATACAACTCGTTTACTACTTTCTGCTTTCCGTTAAACCTGAATTGCTTAGCTTAGCTTGATACTATATAATTTATTGTGTGATTTCTGTGAGTCCTTGTGTTCGACCCCTAACTATATTACAACTACTGCTTTAGTACTGTTAGGGTATTAAATTGAGCATATCACCTACCTCGATCAACCCCAGCATTACCAACGTTGGCTTACGCAGCTGGCGCGACAATCTCAACAACAGCAGCAGGAGGGAAAATGACATTTCCAGCTTCATCAAGTCGCTGCCCTCTCTCATTGCACACATGACCCTCTTGGTCTCTCAGAACTCCAGCTTCATCAGGTCTTACTACCACTGTGTTGTTCATCCCTGATGTTTGCTTTGCCTTTCTGTTTGTGCGTTCCACAAGTGCTAGCTGCTCCAATGACAGTTCAACCAGCTGAGTGCTCTTGTTCCTTATGATTTCACGAATAGGCATACACCTGAAAAACACTAGGCAAGGCACGTAAGTGACAAAAAAACACGTTGAGTATCAACCGACACTGGGTGGTATCGATCGATATCAACAAAAGAAATCGCCTTAGTATCGACCGACACTGGGTAGTATCGATCGATACCGACGAACTTAGTCGAAACTCGACAGCTAAAATCTAATGGCGAAATTGAGTCCCAGGCAACGGCGCCAAATTTGATATGCTCAAATTAATACCCTAAAAGTACTAAAGCAATTTTTGTAGTAAGTGTAGGGGTCAAACACAAGGACTCACAGANCCACGATCACGCCTTATCTTTACCTGCATCGACAAAAGTGATGCATCAACATTTGGCTAACCAAATGCTGAGTGAGATTGATCATCCCAACAACAGGCTACCAAATAAGCACAATATAACAACCATACAAAAATTAATTAACCACAATTAAAACTTCACAACAACAACCGGTATCGATCGATACCCCCCTGGTATCGATCGATGCCCAACAACACACAAGTCCCGACAAGGAACTAGTATCGATCGACACCCAAACACAACACTTGGTATCGATCGACACAACACGGTTCAAGTCTAACACCTCGATACACCACAACTCAAGACCACCGCCTATGGTTTAGTATCGATCGATACCCACCTGGTATCGGTCGATACTCACGAGACCAAAACGCAGGAATCGCCATACAAGCCATAAAAGCATCAACCAAGCTTTAACAATGCATCACGCAAGCTCACTTGCTAACCTTTGGTCACAACTCACCTTAAAACGGCTGAAACGAGCTTTAAAACTACCTTCCTAAGCCCAAGAAGATCTTTCTCTCTTCTCACCAGCTTACGTCGAACCAAGCTCCTCCAACCACTTCTCCGAGCTTTTCACCAAGCTCCAGACCTCTCGATCTCGCAAGATCTACGCTTCGCAAAGCTTCTTCTCACTTTATCTCCTTCTCTCTCTCTCACTCTTTCTTTCACGAACTCTCTCGACCTTCTATGGTCTTATCCTTCCAAAGGATAGGTTTTTATACTCGAAAGAAGAAAGAGAAGAAGATAACCACGAGAAAACCCGGCTGGTATCGATCGATACTGCCCAGTATCGATCGATACTGCCCGGAACAACCAGAATTAATTATTTTCTCCTTAACAACCAATTCTTCCGGAACCACGGGCGCTACAATTCTCCCCCACTAATTTAGATTCGACCTCGAATCTTCGTTACCGTTCATCTCCAATGAACCTTAATCGTCGCAACGATTTCACAATCCTTGGCCCACCCGGCCACTCACACGAGGTCCAAAACCAACCTCCGAGGTTTCCCATTCAGTCCACTATGCTTATGACACCGCAGCATCATATGTACTTTATTGCTCAACACACACACTAACCCCGTCACCCAAGACACCGCAGCATCCCCGAGTTTCGAGCGTCAGCCATATCCCGCAGGATATCCACTATACCTCGCAAGGTATCAATCATACCACATCACTCAAGACACCGCAGCATCTCCGAGTTCTGGGTATCTGCCGTACCACTCCCCTCCGTAATATAACCTGACGAGTCTCCATACCCCATACCACTCAATTCTAGGGAATATATCATACGTCTATGATATACTCCATACGAATCCACGGTATCACGTATTACTCTAGGCTATAAACCTCCCGAGTCTGGGTACATCGCCACTCACACTCTCAAGACCGCAGTCCTGCGAGCTATCGGCACCAAAGGAACGAGTCCTCTCTACGAGCAATAAGTCACATATCTCTAAGCATCTCGACTGAACTACCTCCAGTGATCCGTGTAAATCCTCGCAAGGCAACACCGGCATCACCCATATTCC
>PKML01068496.1:186620-234518 GCA_002933935.1 Eutrema yunnanense | reverse complement strand
CTAGGGGTGTCATAATGGTTTAAATGTAATGAGTTGATCCAAACCAAACCAATCCATTAATTCAATGAGTTGGAAATTTGGATCATAATGGGTTATTGGTTTAAATGGTTATTGGTTTTAATGGTTATTGGTTTTAATGAGTTGAGTTAATATAGGTTAATGGTTTACCCATAACCAAACCAATAACATTTCCCTTTCACTCTCACGAAGCTCTCTCACACCAAAAACGTAAAATCTCATTTTCCCGCCAAAACGTAAAATCTCGTTTTTCCACCAAAAACGTAAAATCTCGTTTTCCCGCCAAAAACATAAAATCTTGTTTTCCCGCCAAAAACGTAAAATTCTGTTTTTCCGCCAAAAACGTAAAATTCCATTTTCCCGCCAAAAACGTAAAATCTCGTTTTCCCGCCAAAAACATAAAATCTCGTTTTCCCGCCAAAAACGTAAAATTTCGTTTTCCCGCCAAAAACGTAAAATTCCGTTTTCCTACCAAAAACGTAAAATTCCATTTTCCCGCCTAAAACGTAAAATCTCGTTTTCTCGCCAAAAACGTAAAATTCGGTTTTCCCGCCAAAAACGTAAAATCCGGTTTTCTCGCCAAATAGTAAAATTGTGTTTCCCCGCCAAATACGTTAAATTTTGTTTTCTTGCCAAAACATTAAATCTTGTTTTTCCAGTAAAAACATAAAATATTATTTTCTGCCAAAAATGTAAAATCTCGTTTTTGTTAGAGAATCAATCTCATAAGATTATCCAATTTTGACGGGAATGAAAAGTCAACTCTAGTGTCAACTTGAAAGTTTTTTTTTTATTGAATTCTTTCTTAAGGGAAGAAAAAAAAAACAAGTTGAATTCAATATTTAATGGTTAAACTCATTAAAACCATTAACTCATTAACATAATGATCAAACCATTTGCTTAATGAGTTGGATAAAACCATAACTCATTTAGTAATGAGTTAATGAATTAATGGATTGGTTTGGTTTGGATCAACCAATTTGACACCCCTATCTATAAGTTATTAAATATTTTGGCAGCATAAATAATTTGTACTTTGAAATTGACTTCACTTATTTTTTTTCAATATAGGCGTGAACCAATTCCTAATAATGAAAGTATAAACGACAAGTCTTTTTGCCAACAGTGGTGGTGGCCCATTTAGGTAAATCTCGGAAACTCACTTCGATATGCTAAGAACTTAAAATGGCTTTTGTCATATAGATTAAGTGATTAACTATGAGAATTTTATAGATTTAATATTTCAGGATATTTTCAAAATTGTAAATCAAATCTAAATTTGTATGGGGCCTTGAAAAACTTCTTAAATTTCTGATATTACCTTACTAAAATAAATCAAAATTATCTCGCAAATAAACCAAAAGATGAACTTTTCTACAAAAATTTGTCTATATTTTGTGATTACCCACAAAAATATATGTATATACATTTACATTAGGGCTTCTTTGATAGATAACTATATGTGGACCTAATTTGTAATGTAACGTGATTGTACAACTGTTTATAAGTAGTGTGTTTTTTTGTATACGATTTAAACAGATAGCATAATATCATGTAAACTAGCATGTCATCGGATAAAATAACATGATATTTTGTTGAAAGCATATCCAAATTTCATGTAATTTTAAGAAAAAAAATACGATAAATAAATCAACTTATTTAATGCTATTACTCAAAAATATGGTCCGTCCATTTAATGCTATTACTCAAAAATAAATAAAAATGTCGCCGTGATGCATAGATGTGTATAATACAAGCTGATATTTACCGTAAGCAGCGATGTGATTGACCATTATATATATATATATATATATAGGAACATTAACAAAGGAGCAATGATTAAAAAATAGAGAATGCAATAATTAGTACCCAACTAGTGAAGTGAGTGGCGTACCTGCAAAACAATCCACAAACACCAACAGGTATTGGCGGCAAGCATAGTGAAGGATCCTTTTACAGAATCTTTGGTTGATGGAACAGCGTCGTTTGAGATAGTCTTGCTGTTATAATGGTTAATTAAACTTGGCCCTTTCACAAAGGCGAACACTAATGCGCCCAACATCCCAACCATCGAACCAAATACTTTGGCCACTCCGTGTGACTTCTTGAACGTCACCGTCTCTAATCTTTGTTGTTTTTTTTTTTGTTAAAAAATTAATTCGGTCAATTCATGTTAGGGTCAGTGGGAAAAATTATCAACTGAATTCTGGATATGTTGGTTCGAACTATATTCTATATAACTTTGTTCTATATCGTCTCTCTGCCAAATAAATTTGAGCAAACTAAAAACAAGCATAGATAAAAGATTTATAAATTTACTTGAATAGTTTATTTTTCCAATAATTTAATATACATATAATTTTTTTTTTTCATTTCTCATAGTAGAAAATACCTTCTTAAACCTACTAAGGAATATTTGATGAAAAAAAAAACCTACTAAGGAATATATTTTGAAAATAATGGCAAATTCATTATTAAATATTATGATATTTACCAAAGAGGTGGTGGACTTTGGTAGTACAAGGAAGTTTGTTCTCTTGTGCTCTCCGGATTCAAATACGGAGGGTTATATTTTAAATTAAAATATTATAAACTGACTTCGGGTACTGGAAGAGAATATAGACCGAAAGTCCAGAATTTCGACGGGATTATAACAAAAAAAATTATTATGATACTTTATCACGAATTTTGGAAAATAGATAAAATATTCATAAAATTAATATTAAACTAATAAATAAATGGCATGGAATGGAACGGCAAGTCTTACAAAGTTAACATTAGGTTCTAATTTTGTTACTCAATTATTAAAATATAAAATTTAAATCATTGGGTTATCATATTTGCTTTAAGATTTTGTAAAGAAATACTAAAATACATTAAAGTGATTTTAAGATTCTATTTCATTACGATACTTTATCTTTTATCATAAATTATATAAAATTAAACTAAAAGTATGCCCCCACCACTGACTTAAAAAAAAAAAAAAAAAAATCTTGGATCCACACAAGTTATGTGAAGAGAGAGAGAAGCTTTTGTCTAATATGTACCGGAATAGGAGAGCCAAGACGAAGGTGATAGAGGGGATGGCGTTGGTGGTGGCTGCCGCGAAGGTGGCAGTGGTGTTTTCGATGGCCACGTAGAAGAGGTTAAGACTTAGCGTGAGCCTGGATTTTTTCAACAATATAATTATAACTTGATTGATTTGATCAAATAGTCTTCACTCGAAAAAAATTCAATTTATAGAAGAGACACAAAACATTTATACCCGCATAAGGAGATCATGAAAATTTTGAACAGCAAGACGAACGACAGAGGGGATGATTTGGCGCTGCAAAAACACCATTAAACATATGAGAATATGGCCCTGTTATTCCTAGTGACGATCAGCGACCAACGACTAAATCATATTCGTTGAAAAGGCCCTTGATATCGCACTTTTTTTCTTTCTTGTTTTTTTAAAAGGGATGAGTTAAGAGTAGTAGTAAAAGAGAAGAATAACCTTTCAAGGAAGAATGCGAAAGGGGACAAGGCAAGAACCGCAAAGGCTTGTCGGTAGAAAACAAAGACAAAAGGGTTGGTTCCTTGAGAGATGGCCAATTTTGATAGCAATGGCATTCCTGCGTATACTATCTGTACAAACACCATTGCCATGTTGGCTTTGTGCCTCATCATCATAGTGATGTATGTTTGTTTGTTTTTTTTTATGTGATGAAGCTCACTTTGCTTCTCTCCCGCTATTTATGCTTTCTGTTTTGGTGCTCACTTTAAAGATTTTTTGTCTTCTTTTCGGGGTGACTATAGCAAATATGGACACGTGTACTTCCATCGAGACACCGCTGGCTTTCTATTTGAACTTATAATCTAAGAAGATGGCTTTCTATTCACATACGTTACAATTAAAACACCACCCACATCTATTCATAGGGGTTATCTCATAAAATCGAACAAATAACTCCTAGCGGTGTCTACATGTGCTTTAGAGAAACATACTAGAGTGCAACTTGCAAGTGAGGACATTCCAACATAATTGGACCAAACCAAACCAGAACTGGACCAAGCACCGATCATACCGTAAGGAGCCACTACAAAATCTCGTGCAAGAATACTTCAACACAAGTTTAACGTGTTTGCCAAGGGAATCATGAGTCAAGACCAGAAGAACACCAGCAAGAAACAAGAAGACCATGGACTCAACCAAGACAAGTGATATGCTCAAATTAATACCATATTTAGATACTAAAGCAGTAGTTATAGTATAGCTAGGGGTTGAACACAAGGACTCACATAAACACACAATAGATTATATAGAAGAGAATTAAGCTAAACCAATAGAAGTAATTGAAAGCAAAACGTAAATTAAAAGAGTTGTAATTCGATGGAGGAAAATATAGGCCCAGGGTATTTCTCAGAAAATCAATGAATGCAGACAAACTAACTAACAAGATTCAGATTTAGCGCGGTTCTTGAACTCAAATCACTAAAGTATAGCTAACCAACTCTCGTTGCGAAAGCTATCTAAATCTAAACTTCAGAATCCCAAATCTTTTTGCAAATTCCTAAGAATAAATCAGCTTTAATATCGAGTTGGATATGTTCACAAATTAATTAAACCAAATCTTTTTGCGAATAATCAATTTGCTCACCCTATGTTCTATCAGGTAATTAATCGCACTGTCGTGCCTAATCAATTATCCTAAAATCTATGTTCCAGATTCTTCAACCTAGAATTAGCTTTGAACACAACCTAAGGCGAAGAACTAATTCAGATGGTGAATCCTAAACAGATAATCAATCTAGCATTCAGAGAAAAACCTTATGAGAACCCTGAACCTAAAGTGGATCTACTCAGGCATAGAGATTGAAAACAACATGATTGAATAGATCATCAAAGAAAACAATATAAAACAGGAGTTCGGAGTTGTCTCTCCAAAAACCAAAGTAGAATCAAGAGTAGAATAAAACATAGCTATCAAAGTGGCTGAAAAACCTAATTATAAACTCTTCTGGTAATTATTAAAGTCTTCTGGGGCAATTCTGCAATTCTTCAACACTTGTGTAAGTCGCGACTCGTATCTGCTTCGATGGGTGTCGATCGATATCAGGGGGTATCGATCGATGCTCTTGACTTCAAATCGGGTACTTAGTCGCTTCAATTCCATTTCGCTCCAAAATGCTCCTAAAAGCTCCAATATCTCTAATTATGCTCCAAACATGCTAAAACCTGTAAAAGATCCTAAAAGACTCTATAATAGAATAAAGACTCGATAAAACGGACTTATATCATGGCTTAAACATGGTAAAAACCATGATATATCAGTTCCTCCAGACTTAGCCTTTTGCTTGCCCTGAAGCAAATAGAAGACTAAACCAGAGAAAGATGTTTGAAAATGTAGAGACTCACCTGTTCTTGAAACGTGGAAATGACCAATTTCCCAAGCACCCAAATGTCACCTAACCAGCTTTTGATCTAACCACCATGTACTTCTCCGTAGACATTCGCAGCTTCCCAGACTACACACATTATTCCACAGCATCGTTCAATCAAGCCATCCTCGCCAGATTCATCGCTGTGAATCAATATCAAGAACGTTCTAGATTCTTTCTCATACAATATCATGACAAGGAACCACCATTTTTCACACTTTTTGGTATTATTTCTCTCCCCAACCTTATTTCTTATTATGTTATCTCTTTTGTTTTTAGCTTTGCATGTAAAAATTAAGGTACGAGACGCAAGTATTGATGGTGTTTGCCACCGAATCCCCGGTTCTTCCCTCTCAACGTATCAAAGGATGTAGTTGAATAATGTCATCATAGGAAAATCCTAGCCTCGCTTCCAATCCTCTGTGTGATCATTCCCTCTCGAGTAGAATAATGGGATCGTTGGAAATTTTCCTAACCCTTTACTCAGAAGAAAATTATTTAATCTTTTAATGCACTTATTAATTAACTTGTAATAGGGAGAGAAATACCGTTATTTTCAAACATATGGGTTCTTTTGTCAGATACGAATGAGGAATCAAGCTCTATAGATACTAACCACATTGATGAAGTACAATAATTTGGCTCAGGCTTTACGGAACTTTGCTGGAAACATGAGTGTCTTCTGGTTAACTGGTCAGCCTTTGGATTTTTTATTAGTCGATCTAGAACTGATTCTGTAACAATGGTCACTCAGAAGCAAGGTCAGATCAAAAGATTCAAGAAAAAGATAACAGTCTCAGATAAAGTTTTGACTGAATAAAACAACGAATGACTCAAAAACGGACTGACTCTAAGAAAAACAAAAACAAAGTCAGCGACTACCTCCCCCAGACTTAAACAACACTGTCCCCAGTGTTATCTAGCCTAGAGTTGGTGAAAGAAAACAAATGAACCAAGTGGATTCTGAAAACCAGAAACCGTACCTTTACAGGGTATCGATCGATACTGGAAGGTATCGATCGATACCAGCCGTATGTCGACACACTGATTTTCAATAAGTGGTGTCGAGTCACTTAACCAGAGATAACATTCCATTGTGTTAGATGTTAGCACTGTTAGGAACACTCAAAAACAGGTTAAAAGCAACATGGTAGATCAAACATAAATCCAAAGAAGTTCAAATGCAAAAACAAGAACTGACATAAGTTCAACATAAAAGAAAAATAAAAGAAAAGAAAAATACAAACGTGAAGACAGAAGACTAATCCTGCGTCTCCTCAGAATTACCATCAGAATCGGAATCGTCAACATGGGAAGGATCGACAGGCTGAGGCGAAGGACCAGTGTCTGTGGCAGTCATGCACCGGCAACGAGAAATAGCAGTCCAGATGCTCCGCATGGTCTCAATCATCACCTTCCGAAAGGTGGCTGTCTCCATCAGACGGAAATGATGGTGCATGGATAGGGGAAGCTGCTGCTTGCGATCGCTGGGCGCGTCCTCCCTTACGCGAAGTAGATGGAATGTCAGTAGCTGCAGGTGCATGCACAGGAGCTCGCCGTCTAGTCGCAGGTGCACAAATCAACAGGTGTGGTGGAGGCTCGAAACGAAGCTGAGAAGGATCCTCGAGAATGTCTATCATCTCATCGTTAGGGAGCGACATTAGAAAATCTCTAGCAGAAGTAGTAAAGAACCAACGCCTCTCGGGCTTCAACCACTTAAGGTTCCTCAGATGGCTCTCATCCATATACCGACGCGCAGTGACTATCGAGCTGCTCGTAGTACTGATCCCGAGGTGCTAGAAGATAGGTGTCAGAAGACTACCAACTGACTTCTTCTTCGTGCTCGTGCCTATGAATGGTTTGGTCTTCAATGAGACCAAATGATGTGCAAACATAGCACCAAGGTTGACCTCTGTAAGCTCAGGCCATGCAAAATCCTCCTCAGGAAGAATGTCTCTGATAGCCAGACACATGAGTAGAAGCTCGGTTACCCTCATCTTGTTCGGTTCCATCTTGCACAAAAGAGTGGTGCTTAGGATTCGAACCAAACAGCGCAGGACTGGGTGCCGTATATCCATCTGAATGGATGTCTTGGAGTCATAGGCTATGTTCCCGAAGTGCTCCCAGAATGTCTGCATGTCGGGATGCTGTGCGGGAAGAGCAACTCTCCTGTAATCCTGCGGAAAACAATAGATGTCACAGAGATCAGGGAGTGGTAACCTGTACCTCACTCCACAAGTTATGAAAGTGAAAGTGCCCTCCTGTGCATCTCGGAGAACCTCGTCCTGGTAGCAGACACATACTTTCGCCATGAACTAACAAACCAAGTCCGGGTAAAGATCGTACTGCTGAGTGGCCATCCGGCCCAGACCAATCTTCCCAAGCAAACGGGCCAGCTCTATGTCAAGGCCCAAACGACGCATGGAGACTCCATCAACAAACCGAGTAGTTCTATAACCACTCTCAACCACGCGTTATAGTGCAGCGTGTCATAATCATCCCACTCCTCCAAAATGGGTCTGTAAGTGCAATCGTCACTCAGCGCAACCGCTCTCTCCGTCCCGTTCCAATCTCGATGACAAGGGATCCTGGCCTTCTTGTTCAGCTTATGCCAAGGACCTCTGCGTGGGGCCACAAGAACATCCGTAGCAGAAGGGTTAGAGCTCAATGCATCTGTGTTCCTTGCTCGTTTCGACTTAGATGCCATCTGTAAACAAAGACAAAAAGGTACAACATAAATCCAACATCTCTCAGCAATCACAGCAAAATCTGATCAACAGACACGAGTGGTGTCGATCGATACCAAAGGGTATCGATCGATACCTTAGCAAAATTCAGTTTCATCGCATCTCCAGAATCCAAATCATCTAAAAGTAGAAATTAAGGGCATTTGAATAAAAGGCAAGGTGCAAAACTAGTCTAGAGCATCTCAGCAAATGACATTTGTCAAGAAAAACATGTGCTAAAGAGTGGAATTGCACAAACCTTAAACCCAAAATTCAGACATAAAATGTTGAATTTAGTGATCATACCTTTGCTGGATTGAGAAATAAGTGATAGAAACGGGTAGAGGATGAAAATCCAATGAATCTAGGCCCTTGAATCACCAAAATCGGTGAAGAAATGAGAAAGATGCGATTTGAGAGAGAGATGGAGGCGATATCGATCGATGGAGAAGAAGGAGGAGAAAGAGAAACCCGAGGGTTTTGGAAGAGAACTTACCTTCTCGCATGGTATCGATCGATACTTATTGACAATTCCTCCTTTTCTCCGCGTGGTATCGAACGATACTGAGAGGTGTCGATCGATACTCCTCGCTTAATCTGCTTCACGTTAAGACACAAGACACAAAACTACAAATAAAAACAAAAATAAAAGAGTTATGTACAGACTCACCAGCGCTTTTTTTACGTCACGAGCTTGACTACACGACCATTCAGTCAGGAGAAGGATGAGAACTTGCGCCGAAACAAGTTCCACAATTTGACATCGCTAGCTGCAGAGTTTTGCTCATCATGCTCTCCACAAACTCATGTCCTCTCTCTTTAAGCTCCGAAGTGAGAATGACTCTAGCCTTAGAGAATGGTTTCGAAGTTCTCTTGCACTTCACCTTATATTCAATTGAATCTCCATCGCATTTCTGAGGAGTTAAAGTCACATGGAGAAAACTTTTTACTCCTTTGCTCTTTACCGTCCTCTCTGCCTTAGCTGATTTGAAGTCTTTCTTGGTGATGACAGAAGGACTATCTAGAATGTCTGTGACAGTTGGCTCGTCAGTAGGCTCTTCCAAAAGATCAATTACCAATGTCTCATCTGGAACAACGGTGATGCAAGATATATGTGTGGGAGTTCCTCTAGGGATAGCTTTGTAGTGCATCTCCTTGTCAATGTATGAGAACGAGATGTGCTTGCTGGGTGTGTCCATAATGGCACCAACCGTAGCCATGAACGGTCTTCCAAGAATCAACTGCGTACGAGATTGTGTGCTCATCTCCACAACCTGAAAATCAGTAGGAACCAGGCAATCTCCTACGTTAACCAGCAAATCAGGGATTGTACCATAGGGAAGTGAGGTGGAACAGTCTGCGTATGTGATATATGCCTTTGGAGGTCGAATATCAGCTCCTAATCCTTCTGCAATTTCCCTTGACATGACATTGACGTTAGCCCCTGAGTCAACGAGAGACTATTTGAATTCAACTCCAGAGATGGAGCATAGAACGAAGAATATTCCTGGGTCTTCCCTCTTGGTCAACCGCTTCAGTGGAGGCGGTGGACTTCTGACCTTGGCGAAAAGTGCCTTAATCTCTTTCTCAGTTTCTCTGCAGTCTCGGAAGTGACTTAGCAGAGGGCGGCACTCTAGGGCTTCTTCAAAAGTATGTGTGAGTGGAATTCTTCGTACCATCTTCTCAACGCCACACAGCTGCTTTGGAGAAATAGGATCTCTGAGGTGTTGAGGGAAAGGATTCAGCTTCTTGGGCGTGCAAAGTCTGTCAACACTCGTACGCGGTTCCTTCGCAGTGTTGGGGTTGGCATAGATCGATACAATGGGGGTGTCGATCGATGCTTGCTCCTTCGAGACGTCCTTGACAGATTATTGAACTGGTGTCGATCGATACAAGAGGGTATCAGTCGACACAGAGGTGATTTTCGGAATCTCTTCGTTCTGTGAATGATCCACCAGTTCTTTGACAGTTGCTGCAGTCTGAGCTACCTGAGTTTCCAGCATCTTTTGCTGAATATTAATAGCATCGATCCTTCCACTCAAATCAGTATACAGGGCATCAATCTTCCCATTAAATTCCACAATCAGCTTCTGCTGTCCTTGAAGAAGTTGTTCAAACATAGATTCAATCTTGCTCTCAGAAGTTCTGGGTGGTGTGGGTGGTCATTGATACCTTTGATCCTGAGATCCAACTCCATCAATGTACTTAACATATTCTACTTCATCCTTTTCAGCAAGATGAGCAGCCTTCTGCTGTTTGCCCATCAACAAATTGTGCATTGAATCTAACTTAGCATTCACCTCAACAATCTGTCTGCACTCCAAGTTACCAGCTTGCTTCCTGCGCTCCATGTCTGCATTCTTGGCACTATTGCTAGAAACCAAGTTCTCAATAAGCACATAGGCATCGTTAGGATACCTCGTGTAGAAATTTCCATTGCTTGAAGCATCTAAGGACATCTGATACCTCCAATCAATCCCTCTGTAGAAAGTACCCAGCAGTTGAACCTGAGTGAACCCATGGTGTGGACAATCCCTCTGTTATGACCTGAAACGAATCCAAGCAGCCTTGAGTGCTTCAGTCGGACCCTGAGAAAACTGAGAAATCTTGTTCCTGAGATCCTCAGATCGTGCATCATCATAGAAGTTGTTCAGGAAAACATTCTTAGTTTCCACCCAAGTAGTCAGCGATCCAGGAGGTAACTGCTTCAGCCAGTAAGGTGCTTCCCCACCAAGAGAGTATGGGAAAAGCTTGCAGAAAAGGTAGTTGTAGGACACTCCATTGCTCTTGATGCTAGTGACCAAGTCCTCGAACCTCTCAATGTGATCCATGGGATGTTCGCTGGAAAAACTATGAAAAGGGTACTGTCCCACAAGAGTGTAGTATGCATGTTTCAGCTCAAAGTCATTCCTCTGATAAGGTGGAGGACGAATCGCTGATCCGTTTGCATAAAACTGGTCAGGTCTGTTGCACTCACCAATCGTTCTACCACGATTAACCACAACATTATCAGCGTTCGCGTTCCCAGCGACAACAGGAGCAGGTGGAATGATGTTCCCCTCTCCATCCAGACGTTGTCCTCTCGTATTGCACAACTGACCCTCTTGGTCTCTCAAAGCTCCAGCGGCATCCTGAATCAGAATCATTATGTTGTTCATCTCTGCTGGCTTCTTTGCTTTCCTGTTTGTACGTTCCAAATTCACACATGAAACACACTAGGCAAAGCACATAAGTAACAAAAAAATACGTTAAGTATCGATCGACACTGGGTGGTCTCGATCGATATCAACAAAAAGAAGACGACGAGTATCGACCGATACTAGGTAGTATCGATCGATACTGACGAGCTTAGTCGAAATTCTCAGACTAAAATCTAATGGCGAATTGAGTCCCTTGGCAACGGCGCCAAATTTGATATGCTCAAATTAATAACCTATTTAGATACTAAAGCAGTAGTTATAGTATAGCTAGGGGTCGAACACAAGGACTCACAGAAACACACAATATATTATATAGAAGAGAATTAAGCTAAACCAATAGATGTAATTGAAAGCAAAACGCAAATTAAAAGAGTTGTAATTCGATGGAGGAAAATATAGGCCCAGGGTATTTCTCAGAAAATCAATGAATGCAGACAAACTAACTAACAAGATTCAGATTTAGCGCGGTTTTTGAACTCAAATCACTAAAGTATAGCTAACCAACTGTCGTTGCGAAAGCTATCTAAATCTAAACTTCAAATTCCCAAATCTCTTTGCAAATTCCTAAGAATAAATCAGCTTTAATATCGAGTTTGATATGTTCACAAATTAATTTAACCAAATCTCTTTGCGAATAATCAATTTGCTCACCCTAGGTTCTATCAGGTAATTAATTGCACTGTCGTGCCTAATCAATTATCCTAAATTCTATGTTCCAGATTCGTCAACCTAGAATTAGCTTTGAACACAACCTAAGGCGAAGAACTAATTCAGATGGTGAATCTTAAACAGATAATCAATCTAGCATTCAGAGAAAACCTTTATGAGAACCTTGAACCTAAAATGGATCTACTCAGACATAGAGATTGAAAACAACATGATTGAATAGATCATCAAAGAAAACAATAGAAAACAGGAGTTCAGAGTTGTCTCTCCAAAAAACAAAGTAGAATCAAGAGTAGAATAAAGCATAGCCATCAAAGTGGCTGAAAAACCTAATTATAATGCTAAAACACGTTTTGGGGCTTCTGGTAATTATTAAAGTCTTCTGGGGCAATTATGCAATTCTTCAAGACTTGTGTAAGTCGCGACTCTTATCTGCTTCGATGGGTGTCGATCGATACCAGGGGGTATCGATCGATGCTCTTGACTTCAAATCGGGTACTTATTCGCTTCAATTCCATTTCGCTCCAAAATGCTCTTAAAAGCTCCAATATCTCCAATTATGCTCCAAACATGCTAAAACCTGTAAAAGATCCAAAAAGACTCTATAATAGAATAAAGACTCGATAAAACGGACTTATATCATGGTTTAAATAGGGTAAAAACTATGATATATCAACAAGCTTCTAAGACTTCTTCTCGACTACAAGGACGATTAAATGGAGGGTTCAACTGAGGGAGACCCAAACGATGTAATATCCACTCAGGGAGGCTATTTTCACCGACAAAGTGAACCTAAAAATCTTTTTGACCGAGACACTTTACCATTTATCCAAGCCGATCAAGAGGATTCCACACGCAAGCATTTCCCCGGCTATAAAGACCACCCAATTGAGGGTTTTCAAGACGCTGAAATCTTAACTGAGGGAGATTGTTTTCGTCAACCAAAGGCCCATGATGAACAGATTGGTCGAGCCATAACATGTCGGCAACGAGCCCATGTGGAAGTTAATTCACGAAGCACATTTCTCATAACGATCAAAACGACTGAGTAGAGGAGCATTTCTAAGTTTAAAAGACGCGGCCTCATACTTCCATATCCGGCCACACGCGCATCCGACTAAAGGTAATGAAGGTAAGTCATTCAAATTTGAATTTGTGATTGAGCTAACTTGATCATTTGCCCTTTTTTATTTTGGTTTACAGCTTAAGTCTTTTAGATTTGATTTATGAAATTGTTGCATTTTAATTGAATTTGTATTTTTGAATTCTTTTCTTGTATTTTCGTTTTATTTCTTTCTTTATTTCGTCCCACGAAGGTCAAGATGCCAAGCTGTTTATAAATCTCCTTTCAGCATGTATTTTTGGTTACCTAAAAACGAGAAATTTCTTTAGACCTAAAGCTTATCCTCTTAGCCGTCTTCCTTAAATCCTTGTCGAGACTCGTACCTCTAAGTGTTCAATCTTGTGATTTATCTCTTGGCTTCCACACCACAAGTGGTTCACTTCAATCCCCATGTTCATGTTCGTGTCACTTTAGGAGTTAATCGGCTGAGTTTCTCGCTTGGTTAGATCCGACCCTTGTGTTTGTGAATCAATCGACTCCGAGCCCAATCTTATATCAAGACCCTACCTTTATGGTAATTGTTAAGCGGTAGAATGGAGAAGGTGTCAAAGTCAAACTGATTTATATTCGTGGAAGTGATGAAAACTAAACCCTATATGGAAAATATACTTCGATTGGGGAAGAACAAACCCAAATGGAATAACGTAAAGTATAAAATCCGTAAGTAAAATTAAGGGAAGAGCGAACCCAAATGGAATAACAGAAAGTATGATAAACATAAAGATAGTGAGTAAGGATAAGTATCAGGTGAAACAAATCATTGAACAGTGAACAATGTAAAGCAACGACACCGATGAGAAAATATAACATTGAAACTAAAAGAACTAAATGATAAACAATTAGAAAATGCATATATCGGGCACATATGAATATAATGAGTAGTTACACTGAGTGTGTAACTAGGAACATAAGATTATTAGCCAAAATATCAGAATACGTAAGTAAGATTGAAATGGGTTCACACATTAAACATTCTAAAGTTATAGTAAACAACATAGAAAGAGTAGAAATTAACATAAACATATCTAGGGGTTTAGTAAAGAGTACAAATATTAAACACCGTCTTGACTAGGCAACGCGGTTAACAAGTGCCTCACGACAACTCACGCTTGACGTATATGACTATCAGTGATTGACATGGCTTCGCCCTCTCGATTATCTGTATTCAAAACAATGAACAGTAGCGAAAGAAAACCGCTATATGCTGGATTCGAAGACTGACGCATGTTCAGAACTATAAGGTTTTAGTTTGGCAGTCTCCATTTGGTTGTTGACTGTTGCATGTCTAATGAGGTAAGGAAGAATAGTTGTAAGAGGTTCAAATTGTTGATGAAACAACATAGTGTCTCAATTATTCTCATGGCAGTCGAACACGACAAGATACCAAAGAACCAAATAAACTTGAACCGCAACCCAGCGATGGCCTGATGTAAGAACCGGTGGTGGCTCTCACGTCAAGAGGATAGGGGCGGTGAGCAAGGCAGGCGGTCGCCCTATCCTTGGCTCCTTTGATGATCGAAGATGGAAGCAATCTGACACGTAGGCGGTCGCCCTCTCGTGTGTGATTAAGAGGTGGTGTGTTGATGGAGTGAGTTCATGGCACAAAGATTAGATGACCCTTTGATACGGTGAAAGATCTAAACCCGCTTGAATCACACAAACAAACCCAAGAACAAGAAGTCTCTCAAGACGTTGCTTGAAGAAGAACTGCGTTATTTTATTGATAGGTAAAAAGGTGGTGAACTACAATGCCGCAAAGGAACCCTATAAAGGGGTTCGTCGGCTTGACCTACTAGGGTTCGACTCAAAAGAAAGCAAAGACTCAAAACAACAGGACTTTGAAAGAGAAACAACACGCAGTTCTAAAACAAAACAAAAAAACCGTAAGCTAAAACTAAACAAAGCTCATCGTTTCATTTAATCCATAATAGGAAAGTTTATGAGCGACTCTTAAAAATAAACTAAGGACGATGTGTTGATGAGGCCTTAGTCGTTGATCTTGTTGGAAACACCTGCAAGCACAATAGAATAATTGAAAAGCTTACATTGATGAGTAGACGTCCAAGGAGCCGCATGCATGGCTCTTGAAGGTGCTTATGGTGTAAGCGTGTCCTTGTCTTGAAGTAGGTGGTAGGAGTCTCCTCTAATGCTCTCCAAGTCAGAACACTCTTGATCTTCGAGTTCTTGCTCTCCCTCAGTCGTGATCTCCTCTTCTTGCACCATTTGGCTTTTCCCAGCTACGAGGGGCTTGTTGTGTAGGGTCTTGGTCCCTGAGCTTTTTCCCACCAATCCAACTGGACCATTAGTCTTAGAATATATGTTTGGTCGATGAAAATTACCTGCCTTGGCGAGACCATTGTTTTGGAGGCTTTCTAAGCTATTTGGATTCTTCTCGGCTAAAACTGTTTCTGCTAAGTCTCTCTCGGCTAAAACTGCTTCGGTGAGATTTCTATCGGCTAAAATTGATTCAGTAAGGTTTTTCTCGGCTAAAACTGATGCGACCTGATTTCCCTCGGCTAAATCTCTTCTCTCGGCTAAAACTGATGTGACTTGATTTCCCTCGGCTAAATCACTTCTCTCGGCTAAGACTGGCTCTAAGAGGTTGTTATGTCCAAATATGACATTTAGGTCAGGCAGCAAAGGATCTGTTGGTTCTACGGAGTTAATATAGGTGTGTAGGGCCTTTTTGTATCTATTCTTCATTTGTTTGATCCTAGAACGCGTCATAGCTCATTCTTGGACTGTTGGCATGATACTTGGAATGTCCTTTGGGTCGATGTCCACATCATTCCCTCCTTCTTCAGAAGGTTTTGACCTCAAAACTTGATCTCCTGCGTCAAAATGAGATAAGTCAGCAACATTGAAAGTGTGAGAGATGTTATACTCACCTGGCAAGTCAAGACGGTAAGCATTGTCATTGATTTTGCTTAAAATTTTGAATGGGTCGTCGCCTCTAGGTGAGAGCTTGGAGGCTCGTTTGTTTGGAAATATTTCTTGTCTCATATGAAGCCACACCCAATCTACAGGCTCAAAGATCACTTCCTTTTTGCCATTGTCTGCTGCCTTCTTGTAGCTATCCGTCTTTTTTCAAGATTTGTCTTTTTCGTCTCATAAAGCTTTTTGAAGAGTTCTCCTCGCCGTAAGCCATCTAGATTAACATGTTCTACTTGTGCTATAGGCCTTAAATCAACTGGAGACAAATGGTTAGTGCCATAAACAACCTCGAAAGGAGACAGCTTCGTAGCTCAATGCCTTGCGCGGTTATAAGCAAATTCAACAAATGGAATGCAATCTAACCAAGTCTTCATATTTTTACCAAGGGCTGCTCTAAGGAGAGTGCCAAGAGTTCTGTTTACCACCTCAGTTTGACCATATGTTTGAGGGTGGCAAGTTGTAGAGAACAAAAGCTTTATTCCTAGCTTTCTCTACAAGGTTCTCCAAAAGTGACTCAAGAACTTCGTGTCACGGTCCGAGATGATGGTCCTTGGGACTCCATGCAAGCGCACCACTTCCTTAAAGAACAAGTTAGCAATTTGAGTGGCATCATTTGTCTTTTCACACGGGATGAAATGTGCCATCTTGGAGAACCGGTCAACTACTACGAAGATGGAGTCTTTGTGCCTGATCTTTGGCAAACCTAAGAAAAAATCCATCGAAATATCTACCCAAGGGGCGTTAGGAATAGGTAATGGCATGTAAAGGCCGTGAGGATGTGACCTGGACTTGGCTTTGTGGCATTGGATGCATCTTGCACAAAACCGCTCCACATCTTTCTTCAAGTGTGGCCAATAGAAGTGGTCTGTCACTACATCCAGAGTCTCTTCTACGCCAAAATGCCCCATTATACCTCCTCCATGTGCCTCACTAAGCACTAGCTCCCTCATAGACCCATGTGGAATGCACAAACGTTTATCTCGATATAGAAAACCATCTTGTAAATAGAACGGACCGTGGGGTCCTTTGATGCATTCGTTGATGTGTTCAAATCCAAGGATCTTTGCTTCCGTGGTGGCAATGAGTGCAAATCTTCTAGACAATGCGTCGGCCACCATATTTTCCTTGCCCTTCTTGTATTTGATGACATAGGGGAAGGTCTCTACGAACTATAGCCACTTAGCATGCCTCCTTTTGAGTGAAGTCTGGCCATGCAAGTGCTTCAAAGTCTCGTGATAAGTATGTATGACAAACTCTTTGGACAGCAAGTAATGCTGCCATGTCTCTAGCGCTCTAACCAAGGCGTAGAGTTCTTTGTCATAGGTAGGGTAGTTAAGCGTAGATCCACTCAACTTCTCACTGAAGAAAGCTACTGGCCTCTTCCTTTGGTGCAGCACAACTCTAATTCCCAATCCCGAAGCATCACACTCTACTTCAAATATCTCATCAAAGTCCGGAAGTGCAAAGACCGGTGCCTGGGTCAGTCGGTCTTTGAGATTGTTGAAAGCTGTTTCTTGAGCTGTTTCCCACGCAAATGGAGTGTTCTTCTTGATTACAGCTGTAAGGGGTGCAGCTATGGTGCTAAAATCCCTAACAAATCGCTTATAGAAGCTTGCTAACCCATGAAAGCTCCTCACATGCCCAATGCTTGTTGGCATGGGCCAATCTCGTATAGCTTTGATCTTTTTCTCATCAACTTGTAGTCCTTCCCTGCTAAATACAAAGCCTAAGAATACAAGCTTATCAGTACAAAATACACACTTCTTTAGGTTAGCAAATAAGCCTTCCCTTCGAAGCGTCTTCAAAACAAGTTCAAGATGAGATAAGTGTTCAGAAGGATCCTTACTGTAAATCAGTATGTCGTCAAAGTAGACAACTAAAAATTTACTAATACAAGACCTCAAAACCTGGTTCATAAGTCTCATGAAGGTGCTAGACGCATTGGTGAGGCCTAAGGGCATCACTAGCCACTCGTAGAGGCCTTGCTTTGTTTTGAAAGTTGTTTTCCATTCGTCTCCTTCTTTCATGCGCACTTGGTGATATCCACTCTTTAGATCTATCTTATAGAAGACAGTAGCTCCACTTAACTCATCAAGCATATCGTCTAGACGTGGAATGGGGTGTCGGTATTTGATAGTTATGTTGTTGATTGCTCGGCAATCTACACACATCCTCCAACTCCCATCTTTCTTTGACACTAATAGGACCGGCACAACATAAGGACTAAGGGACTCTCGGATATATCCTTTGTCCATAAGTTCTTGCACCTGTTTCTCTAATTCTATAGTCTCTTGCGGGTTCATTCTATAAGCTGCTTTGTTTGGCAAAGGGGAGCCCTGTTGATTTTGGTGTGAAGAGAAGAATGAAGAAGAAGATCAAAGAGAAGAGGATGAAGATCAAAGCTCAACTCACGTTTCCTCTCTCTCAAACTTTTTTCTTCTTCTTTTNGGTCAGCCACCATGGACCGCCATCTCGGAAACTCATCTTCCGGTTCTCCTTGGATCGCCACACGGTTGATTATTATCATCCCCCCTCAAGATCGGCTCGAGTAACAAGTATCATTATGAGAGCCAATCTTGCAAAGAAGATGAAGACCGTGTGGAAGTATAAGATCCGTGCGCTTCTTCCTCTTCACAACACCACCTCTGGAAAACGAGCTTCAACATCTCCATCAACAAATGAGCACAAGAATGTCTTCTTCAAGGACCATCAAGAAGAGAGTCACAATTGACGGCGATATTCAAACAACCGCCGAGATCAGCTCACATCTCTTCAAGAAGCGATCCACATATGGATGGAAAGATCTTTGAGTCTTCTTTCCAACAAGCCAAAGATCATCCCAAATGACCTCCGGATGTGAGAGCTACAGCCGATTTACCAAAATCGGTCCCCCACCTCCGTGAATCACCATCTTGCTCTCTTCTTCAAGCCGTGACTTCTCCAAGAACTCGTGAATGAAATCACCACCTCACAAAGAGGTAAAACTGAGGGAAGCTAGATGCTAACCCTCTCTCTCAAGCTTAAAGCCGAAATAGAAAAACAAAGAACAACAAAGAAAAGGAGCTCCCCTAGGCACAAGACCTAAGAGAGCCCAACGATTTTGCGGAATTTTGTTGTCACCAAGAGCTTTCTTGCTCTGATACCATGTTGATTTTGGTGTGAAGAGAAGAATGAAGAAGAAGATCAAAGAGAAGAGGATGAAGATCAAAGCTCAACTCACGTTTCCTCTCTCTCAAACTTTTTTCTTCTTCTTTTTCATTAATTAATTAAAAGTGATTACATCACAAATATAAACCAACAAATACATAAAATATCTAATCCATACTTATCCACTCACAAACACAAGTGGACAAGTGGGAGATATTTTCTGCACTACTATTCATCCCGGGACACTATTCATTCCGAGACTACTATTCACTCCGTACTACTATTCATCACACGAGTCTTCACTTTGCTTAGACGAGGTTTCTTCTTGCCGTGGTTACTATTCATCCCGGGACACTATTCATCCCGGGACTCCGTTGATTAGCTTCTGAAGGTAGCGTTATAAAAGCATCTTAAGCTTTTATAAGAGAAGCTTATAATTCTTCATCTTATAAGCTTTTATAAGAGAAGCTTATAAAAGCATTTGTTCTTCATTCTTCTCTTCATTAGCTTCTCGGCTACATCTTCCCGGCTAATCCTCTCCACGGTCACATTTCCTCGGGCTACTTATCTCTACCAATCACTTGTCTCGACTAAGTGCCCTCGGTCTTCTTCCTCGCCTAGCTTACATTTTCAACGGCTTCTTGGTCACTCTTGAGGGTAACACTCTCTCCGTTTGACGCCACTTCATACCGCCTCTCGGATTACCAATATTCAACCAGTCACTCGACACCGGTCCTGATCCTATTCCCGGTCTGCCTCCACGGTCAGCCTTCGTCTGGTCAGTCACTCCCGGTCCTGATCCTATTCCCGGTCCTGATCCTATTCCCGGTCTGCCTCCACGGTCAGCCTTCGTCTGGTCAGTCACTCCCGGTCAGGATTGTAACTCGGTCTCCTTTGGTATCACCTCGGGTCAGCTTCTACGGTTGCCTCTCGGTCTGAGTTTCAACAAGCCCGACACTAGATCAATCTGATGTTCTATGCCTCTTAGTGGAAGCAAGCCAGGAGGGATCTCCTCAGGGAAGATCTCTTTGAACTTGTCTAGCACGGCATTGATTTCAGGGGGAAGCTCCACCCCCATAGAACCTGCGCTTAAACATTCTTTATAGATCATTAGTAATATAGTGCCACTGGCACTCATGACTCGGTTTAATCCACCAGTAGTAATGTACAAAGAAGATTTAGAGGACTTATTCTATTTTTTCATCATGCTTTGAAGTTCTTGAACCTCCGTTGGGCTTAGAGGTGCTAGATTGAACTTTCGGTCAGAATGGGTGAAGCTATAGTAGTTGGTCCTCCCATTGTGCATGGTGGCTTTGTCAAATTGCCATGGTCTGCCAAGTAGTAGATGGCCAGCTTGCATTGGCACCACATCACAGAGCACTTGGTCTTGATACCTCCCCACACTAAATGGGACAGTCACTTGCTCGGTCACTTTGAGCTCTGTTGCATCATTGAGCCATTGTAGCTTGTATGGTCTCAGATGCTTAGTCTTTTCAAGACCTAACCTGTCCACCATAAACTTGCTATCCACGTTAGTAGAAGATCCCCCATCTATAACAAGATTACATACCTTATTCATGATGGTGCATCGCATGTGGAACAAGTTTTCGCGTTGAACTTTCTCTTCTGGTTGTATTTGCACACCTAGGACCCTCCTTGTCACTAATAAATAGTCACCAATATCAGGGAACTCTACATCTTCATGTTCCTTATCAAGATCCTCTTCCCCTTCATCATGTGACTCGTAGCCTCCATTAGAGGTGATGATCATCACTCTCTGGTTTGGGCAATCTCTTGCATAATGCCCTCGGCCCTGACACTTAAAACAAGTAATGTCACGAGCTCTAGCTTGACCAGTATTAGAGAACTTACCTTGTTCTGGTCTTGTTGTCTTTGGGAACTCATTGGCTTTGCTTTTGAATCTTGAATCGATGTAAATAGCTTTGCCTTTGTCTACGGGCTTGCTGCCACTTGCTTGCCAAGGCTGATTGCTTATGTTTCTGTTGATTTGTTGCTCCACTTGTAAAGCCAAGTGTAATATCTCATGGATCCCACTGTATTTGGTCCTCTCCACTTTTCTGGCTATGCGGTCTTGCAAGCCATCTATGAATTGTGCCATTAAGGCTTATTCGGATTCTTCTAGTTCCAAGGAGTGCATCAGCTTCGCAAACTCCTCAAAATACTCCTCTACGCTCCTTGTTCCCTGAGCCAACTTATGAAAACGTTTTTGCAAGTCTCTATGATAGTGTTCGGGCACATACCTTAACATTAAAGGGTATTTCATGTCATGCCAAGTTTGAATGGGTCCAAAGACTTGGCGTCTCCTCTCTGCTACGGTCCTGTCCCACCAAGCTAGTGCATTCTCAGTGAGTTGAACTGCGGCCAAGGCCACCTTCTTGAGCTCTCCATAGCCATAACATTCAAAGATATACTCCAAACGTTTCTCCCAATCAAGATAGACCTCCGGGTTTGATTTTCCTGCGAAAGTAGGAGGTGTTAGCTTCATATCATTATTACCTTCTCTACGCTCACCTCTAGGCCGGTTGCCTTGTAAGGGGTCTTGTCTCCTCGGGTTCCTTCTTCTTAGAGGGTCAGGAGGGGGATTCTCCTCCATCTCTGGCTCATAGTCCGAATCATACTCCTCGGACTCATCATTGTGATTGTTAGCCGGTGCATTCCTCCTTGCTTGTGGCAAGTTTCCTCCGGCTTCTCTAGGCTGTTCAAGCCTGCCTAGACGCTCTCTTGTGTCTCTCATGTCTTCTCTCATGGCAGTGAATGTGGCCATGATGTCTTGAATCTGCACGTAGTGATTCGCCTCTTCTCCCATGCTTTATAATCTGTTGACTCTTGCAAACTGACAAAAACAACAATCCGTCAAAGCAACGAGTGTAATGAAAAGGAAAATTTCCAAAAGCGATCTGAAACAATTGTTAAACGTCTAATAAAATTACTAGCAACTTAACAAAAAATTTCTAAGCAATTCGCAAGCTCACAGAATTAATAGGCAAGTTCTAAAATTCCTGACCAAGCGATAAGCTAACTTTCCTTTTTTTTTTTTATTTGCGTCTTGTTTCTAAACAACTAATGCGATCAAACTAGTAAATTTTTTTTTTTTTGCTTTTCTTAACTAAGAACAGAACCAAGAACACGAACTAACAAACCATAGATATATATATATATATATATATATTTTGATTCTTTTCTTAAGCTAACCGAAGCTAAAGATCTAAGCGGATATGAAAGCAAAGCGATTAAAAGATAAAGGGTAAGGTAACCAAAGGCGGAACCTTTGGCTCTGATACCAAAGATGATGTAAGAACCAGTGGTGGCTCTCACGTCAAGAGGATATGGGCGGTGAGCAAGGCAGGCGGTCCCCCTCTCCTTGGCTCCTTTGATGATTGAAGATGGAAGCAATCTGACACGTAGGCGGTCGCCCTCTCGTGTGGGATTAAGAGGTGGTGTGTTGATGGAGTGAGTTCACGACACAAAGATTAGATGAGCATTTGATACGGTGAAAGATCTAAGCCTGCTTGAATCACACAAACAAAGCCAAGAACAAGAAGTCTCTCAAGAAGTTGCTTGAAGAATAACTGCGTTATTTTATTGATAGGTAAAAAGGTGGTGAACTACAATGCCGCAAAGGAACCTTATAAAGGGGTTCGTCGGCTTGACCTACTAGGGTTCGACTCAAAAGAAAGCAAAGACTCAAAACAACAAGACTTTGAAAGAGAAACAACACGCAGTTCTAAAACAAAACAAGGAAACCGTAAGCTAAAACTAAACAAAGCTCATCGTTTCATTTAATCTATAATAGGAAAGTTTATGAGCGACTCTTAAAAATAAACTAAGGACGATGTGTTGATGAGGCCTTAGTCGTTGATCTTGTTGGAAACACCTGCAAGCACAATAGAATAATTGAAAAGCTTACATTGATGAGTAGACGTCCAAGGAGCCGCATGCATGGCTCTTGAAGGTGCTTCTGGTGTAAGTGCGTCTTTGTCTTGAAGTAGGTGGTAGGAGTCTCCTCTAATGCTCTCCAAGTCAGAAGACTCTTGATCTTCGAGTTCTTGCTCTCCCTCAGTCATGATCTCCTCTTCTTGCTCCATTTGGCTTTTCCCGGCTACGAGGGACTTGTTGTGAAGGGTCTTTGTCCCTGAGCTATTTCCCACCAATCCAACTGGACCATTAGTCTTAGAAAATATGTTTGGTCGATAAAAATTACCTGCCTTGGAGAGACTATTGTTTTGGAGGCTTTCTAAGCTATTTTGATTCTTCCCGGCTAAAACTGTCTCGGCTAAGTCTCTCTCGGCTAAAACTGATTCGGTGAGATTTCTATCGGCTAAAATTGATTCAGTAAGGTTTTTCTCGGCTAAAACTGATGCGACCTGATTTTCCTCGGCTAAATGTCTTCTCTCGGCTAAAACTGATGTGACTTGATTTCCCTCGGCTAAATCACTTCTCTCGGCTAAGACTGGCTCTAAGAGGTTGTTATGTCCAAATATGACATTTAGGTCAGGCAGCAAAGGATCTGTTGGTTCTAAGGGCATCTCCAACCCATCTCTATTTTTTGCTCCAAACTCTATTTTAGAGTCAATTCTTCTCCAACCCAACTCTATTTTAGAGCCAAAAATAGAGTTTTTAATATTTGGCTCTATATTTAGAGTCAACTCTATTTTTTTTGTTCATTACTCTATTTTTAACTCTAAAATAGAGTGGCATTGGAGTAAAACTAAACTCCAAAATAGAGTTGCTCTATTTTAGAGTAAAAAATAGAGCAATACATTGGAGATGGTCTAAGGAGTTAATATAGGTGTGTAGGGCCTTTTTGTATCTATTCATCATTTGCTTGATCCTAGAACGCGTCATAGCTCCTTCTTGGACTGTTGGCATGATGCTTGGAATGTCCTTTAGGTCGATGTCCACATCATGGCCATACAACAATATTGGGAAATAGAGGGATGTGATATCCTGGAATCATTTCTTACTATGGGGATTAGCACCACCATGTGGGATATAAGAGAGCAATGCTTTGTCAAATTCGAACTCTTCCTTAGTTGTGGTCGATTTAAATACCAAACAGATGTCGGAGATAGCCGAAGGAAACACATTGTCCATGAATTCAACCTTAGAGGATGGATCTGTCTGACGGCGTATGCGGATATATTTTGAAATACAAGCTATTTCCTACAAAATGTCAACAAGTCCCATGAAAATATATGATAGCAATAATTATGAAATACTTATATATTTGTATTTATGATTATATTTGTAAACAGAGAAGAGGTTATAGTAATATATATCACCTAAATTGGATGATATGTGTAAAGAAAGATAAGTATTAAAAACGACTAATTATTTCACCTAAAACACTCTCCTTCCAAAGCCCTTAGAAAATTGGTGTGGTTTATGGTGATACCAAGTCCAACGGGAATATTCATGTTGATAAACATAAATTCAGGTTAATTAGGGAAGTTGGAAATGATAAATATAGTATGGAGAACTGTTTCAGAAGTTATGTAATTCAGTTCTTTCAATATATGGAAAAAATGTTGAACTTTATGACGTTAAGAGGACCAAAAGGATCAAAGTGATAAACATTGATGAGGGGGCGATCTATGGTTTTAACATGCTTGATAACAACATAGAGTGTAAAATCATCTCCCATTTTTATATCAACAGCACCGAGAAGAACGGTTCCTTTTAGAACATCATCAACGGGAATGTTGTTGTTCTAAGAAAGCCCACGATCGAATGACGATGGAGTAAAATAAATAGTGGAGTTATTAGGAATTCGTTTTAAATCAAAAGCGGTATCTTTAATTTGCAACGGTGAGCATAATAAATCCATAAGTAAATAGTAACATTCAAATGCTTACATTGAATCTGAAAAATAGTCAAAAACATAACCAATTCAATAAATAATGTATAAATGACTAAGAAAATTATACTTCGGCGGTGGAGGAATTTGTTTGCGCAAGGGAGCTACTAATTAAATTCTTTTGGGGTTCCGAGACCTTGAACATGGAAAATAATGTAAGAGTAAAAAAGATGAATGACATATATAAAGAAGGGGTCATAAAGTAGTAATGAAAAAGTAGAGGATGAAATAGATGTACTCCTTTTGTGGGTTGAGATGTAGTTGCATTCCCAGTAGAAATGGGACCATCCTAATAAGCAATATAATAGAAGTGGAAATAGGACCATCCTAAAAAGCAACATAATAGAAGTTGAAATCATATCAGACGATTGATTGGGAGGTTTTGTTTGGGCCATGGTTGGGTGAAAATCTTCTGTAGGTGGAACTTGCAATGTAGAAGGGGCAATTGCACCGAATGTCCCCTAAGTAATGATAATAGCGTAGAAATAAGTTGTATAAATATTTACGCAGTGTTGGAATAAAGATCATTTTGTTGTTAGAGAGTAGGGTATTTGATAACTACCTTGTCAACAAGGATTGATTGTTTGTCTTCAGTAGAGGGATCCATATTTTGTCACTGAGAATAAATAAACTTTAACAATAACGAAACTTTTTGATAAAAAAAATAAGTAAATTAATTGAAATATTAATAATAACATGCATAAATGTGTATATATATATATATATATATAATGAAAGTAGAAATATTACATCTGAAGGTAGAATGCCCTGATGGCCATATAAATTATCAGCTTGGACCGAAATTGTGTCGTCCAACACACTAGAAGAACTCTCATGTCCATTCTGAAGAGGATTATCCTTCGAGTTTGTCAATACAAGAATACAAATATAAATGAGCATGCATAATGTAATACTAACATTTAAATAACAGTTTGTTTCATGTTGCCTAGAACACTGTCGACAAGACCATAAGCATCTTGTGATGTCTGTAAATACGAAAAATTAACTAAGCAAATATATAGTTTGTACGTATGAATTGTTAGAAGAAGACTGTGATAATAGAGGTGTGGTGAACACCTGAAACGAGGTGACGATGGGAGAAATTTCATTTTCATGTAGTTGATGTTCAACAAACGTCGGAAAAGAAAGCGTAAAAATAAGATACTAATAAAAAACATATTAAAAGTGAGTAAATATAGTTTTGAGAAAAGATAGATATGGTGAACATACCTGGTGATTTGGATCATGATCGCATGTATATTCTAATTGTATTTGTAGGCTTAATGATGGATCGTGAGCAGACTATATGAGTTTTGAAAAACCTTTAGAAGAAAGTATGTATATTTAGAGGAGGTGACAAAAATGAATTAATATAAAAATGATAAATTTAGATAGTAATAGTATGAAATTAATAACAACTCACGTGGGTTACTAGGGATAATCTTGGGGAGTCATGATCTTCAACAAGTGAGCCATGTTTATCAGCATCAACCTATATATAGGCAAATTCTTAAAATGATCTTATTTTAAAAATCTACAAATAAAAAAGGAAAGGTACCAATTTTGTTTTTTTTAGTTTTTTTTTTCTGAGAGACCCCTTCTTTAATTGGGAAGATTTGTTAGGATTTGAGACACTCCGGGTTATTCTTTTGTCAATGTTGGGGTGAGTGATTTGTGTAGGCCTGAAGGTTTCCCTTTTTCTGGCTTTGTGCATGTAGTATAAGAATAGTAGGGGGACTTGGTTGTTTCAACAAGGGACTTGCTTGATCGTAAAAGGGATTTGCTTGATTTGACATGGGACTTGGTTGATCGTACAAAGGACTTGCTTGTTCCTGTAGGATTATTGCTAATTAATTTTTCATGTTGCTGAAAATATTCATCATGTCGTATCTCCCAACGGGCTTCCTAATCAGCAATAATAATGCTGATGTGTTAAGATTATGCAAATCATGTATTTCAAGCTGATTGGAAGAGGGGAAATTATCACTTTCCTCTTCATCAACATCAGATGGTGAAGCCAAATGAGTCATCTTCGTCTTCCTTTTACATGTTTCTTCTATTTTTTTGTAACACCCAAGCGAAATGAAGACTTATTTTCAGCCAGATAATTGTTCTTCTTTGAAAAGTTTTTGAGTGAGACTTGCCAAATAGAATCTTTCACATAGTGATCATCCAGCAGTTCAACCATATAGGTAACCTTTTTGTCAACAACTTCATCATCCCAGACATCATGATCATTGAAGGTGCCTGCTATGACGGATATCACTTGAACCTGAACAAATAAATGAAATTATGTTAATATTAATAAATGGACATTTATACGAATAAATGAATTACGTACCTCGATTTCGTCTTCCACCTCTCTAACTTTTCAGACACGAATTCTAGTGGTTGCAAGTTGGAACCCCTTCTGGCTTTATGATTCATTTAGAGGCGATGATCCCTCTGTCAGCATACCTTTGATGCCAGGAATAGCTTCCAATGCAACTAATTGCAATGGTATACGGTCACCTTGAATAGCTATAATTTGGTTATAGAACAAGTGTTTCATTTTGGACTTAACACTCTTTACGGCGAGGTCAAATGAGTTGGTCTCCCACATATAATTGAGAAAGCCGATGATCTCATGGTGTTTGTAGATGGGCAGCGAAGATCTATAGAGGAGACAATTAAGATCTTTGATGAATTTGTTGTCGAATATGGTCTGGAAATCAGTCTCGAAAAATCTACATTATACTTGGCATGAGTCTCTGACACAAACAGAAATGCGATAACATCTCGATTCCCGTTTAATACGAATCACCTTCTAGTGAGATACTTGGGACTTCCATTGACAACAAAGCGACTAACGAAGACATATTACACTCCATTGTTGAAAATATAAGAAGCAAAATGAGTTCATGGACCATAATGTATCTATCCTATGCAGGACGACTACATCTTTTAGTATCAGTCATTGCTAGCATAGTAAATTTTTGGATTTCAGCATTTCGTCTCCCGAATGATTGTTTAAAGGAAATTGATAAATTATGTGCAGCGTTTTTGTGGTCTGGTCATGATCTAAATACGCATAAAGAAGAGGTGGCATGGTATGAAGTTTGCATGCCCAAATCAGAAGGAGGATTAGGTTTGAAATCACTAAAAGACGCAAACAATGTTAGATGTATAACACTAATATGGAGAATCATATCAAATCTACAATCGCTATGGGTTTCTTGGATAAAAAGCACGCTCATTCATAATCAATGTTTATGTTCGGTAAAGGAAAACACAACCATGGATTCTTGGATGTGGAGGAAATTGCTAAAACATAGGGAACTCACCAAAGGGTTTCATCGGGTAGAAATTCATAACGGAAACTCAACCCTTTCTGGGTTGATGCCTGGTCTCCTTTAGGAAGACTTCATGACATTACTTGAAGTCGGGATTATATTGATATGGGGATCGATTATGATTCTATTGTGGCTTTGGTTCTGAATTCGCATAGAGGAAGAAGGCACCGAGTTGACATTCTACATCGTATTGAGGAGGAAATTAATAAAACCAGAAAAAAGGAAAGAAGGTGAGGACATAGCCTTATGGTGACATTACTTGATGAAAAAGTCAAACGAAAATTCACAACTAAGGGCACATGGAATCAGATTCATATGACACATGATCAGAAAGGTTGTTACAAGAGTATATGGTTCAGACACGCTACTGCGAAATACTCTTTTCTAGGTTGGATCACTATTATAAATCGTCTCACCACTGAGGATTGAACAACCAACTATAACTTGGGACAACACAGAGACTGTGTTCTATGTGACCAATCAGATGAAACGAGAGCCCACCTTTTCTTTGCCTGCGGATACTCATCGTAGATATGGAAAGCTCTCACATTACGATTGCTTGGAAATCAATATACATCATCATGGGATCAACTTATTACTCTTCTTGAAGACTCTCCTTTCGACAGACACACAAAATTCTTATTTCAATATGTCTTTCAAACCACGCTTTATCGTTTTTGGAGGGAACAAAAAAATTGTCTCATCCTCGCATCATCCACCTCGTCGACAAGACCATTCCAAACCGTTGCAGCTCCATCCGCATCATTGGAGACATCACACACGACATGACTCTAAGTACTTGGTTTGCTGCTACAACTTGAACTCAATTGCTTTACTTGTACTATGTTCTTCCTCTTAACTCTCTAAAACTCTTCTCTAAAAACTCAACAAACTGACACAACTATTGTAAAAACAGTTTTTTTGTTTGTTTGAATAATTTAACACTTCAAAAAAAGAAAAGGAGATATTCATTCATGAAGATGACTATCATCCTCGTGTTTAAAGAAGTACAAGACTCAAGAAGGATCCTTCCAACTAGGTTAATACACATGTTTACTATAATAATTTCGTTGTTTCTCATCCAATTCAAATTTATTTTTCTTTATTTTATCTTCCTACTAATCATCAACCTTTTCTTATCAAAATTGACTAGGAAGTTGTGCCTCAGACAAATGAAGAATCAAGGAATAGTGGGTTTGGCCAGGGGCTATTGATAAGGGGAATGAAGCTATGAAAAAGAACAACACTTGGGATGTGGTGGATCTTCCCAAAGATAAAAAAACTAGTTGGATCCAAATGGATCTTCACAATAAAGTATTACATCAATGGTGAAATAGAAAGGAATAAAGCTCTTCAGGTTGCTAAAGTATTCACTCAAACATATGGAAAGGACTATAAAGACACACTTGCACCAGTTGCAATACTTCACATGGTACGTGTTGTTCTCTCCCTTGCCACAAAACTTTCTTGGGATTTATGGCAGATGGACGTGAAGAATGATTTCCTTCAAGAAGAACTTGAAGAAGAAGTTTTTAATGATGCCACCTCATGGTCTTGAAGTTGAAGATGGCAAAGTATTCAAGCTCAAGAAGGATATTTAGGGTCTTAAGCAATAAACACGTCCTTGGTATCACAAGCTAAGTAAGACACTTCTTGGAAACAGATTTAAAAGGTCAGAAGCTAGTCATTCGCTTTTCACAATTCAGGGGGAATCATGTATTATTGTTTTCCTTATTTATGTTGATGATATTATTATTCCTGGAAATGATAAGGAATGTATTCAAAATACAAAATCTTCTCTAAATAGTGCCTTTGATATTAAAGATTTTGGTGAACTTAAGTATTTTCTTGGCATAGAAGTATGTCATTTTCATGAAGGCCTATTTCTATCGCAAAGAAAGTACACACTTGATCTTCTTAGTGAAACAAAAAAGCTTGGATACAAACCATCACATACTCCTATTGCATAAAAGTACAAAGATCGTCGTGAGAGGGAACCAGTGAGGGAACTTTACACCAACAATGGGCATTACCAAAGAATTGTGGGTAAGCTCATTTATCTTACAATTAGTTGTCTTGATTTATGTTTTGATGTGAACCAGGTCAACCAACACATGCAAGCTAAAACCACTCATCACTTGAATATGGTGGAAATGATCCTCAAGTACCTGAAGAGAACTCCGGGATAGGCATTTGGATGCAAAAGAATGGTCACACAGAGATGGTGGGCTACTGTGATGCTGATTGGGTTGGCGACAAGACAGACAAGAAATCAATCAGGTGCTAGTATACGTTTGTTGGTGGAAATCTTATCACTTAGAAGAGCAAGAAGCAGAATGTGGTGTTAGGGTCTAGCGCCGAAGTTGAATTCTGATTTATGGCAGACACTACAAATGAGCTCATCTGGCTTAAGGCGTTACTCTTGGATCTTGGAATCAAATATAGTTGTTAGTATTCTTCTTGGATTACGTATAATATGTTGAGTAATGATATGCCACCTAGACCTTACCACAATAGCTCCTCTCTTATTTATTCTCATTGGACGAAAATATAAGTCATTTTCTCTCCTTCCTGCACCTCTTATCATTTATAGTTGTAACATTTAAGTTAAATATCTATATATATTTTTAAATCCTTGTACATTCAGATAAACATATTATTTATGTTCACTCTTGTTCTATTCTCTTTATTCTCTCTATTCTCTACTCTTCTACTTCCGCATCATTTTTTACACAATGTGGATAGAGATTCACAAGAGATCCTTAAAATTTTGGAGACAGAGGCAATGATATAGGAATCATCACAAACTAGTGATCAACATATGGTATCCAATAATATATGCATGTTATTCTTCGGTAATTTTGGGTTATGGAGGATATTGGTGTTACGTAGATGACCTACAATTTTCCTGGATTAGGCTAGTATTGTTTCCAAGAAGACATTGAAGGATCTCTAATGGGTGCAAGAAATCTACAAAAAAAGTCTCTCTCTGTTACATGCTGAATTAAAAATACTCATATGGGTCATGCATTGCATGGTCGCAAATTAGAAGACATTGATAGCTTTCGAAACAAACTACTCTGGATTGGTGAAGATGGTGTATATATACGAGAGGACTAGTCTACTTTTTCATTACATTTGGAGGATTTTGCGAGAAGTAAAGAGGTTTTTACTTTATTCACTATCTCACTCATCCCACGCGCAAAAAACATTAAGGCAAAAGTTAGTAAGAAGTGCTTGTGTATACCATTCTAATATTGTATATGTAAATTCGGTATCCGTGTTTTGGAATTTGGAGTCGTTCTAGGTATTTATAGTGTTGCCAAAAAGTTATATTTTATAAGAAATATCTTCTTAAATTGTAGATAAAACTGTTATATCAATGAATGATAGTTATTATATAAATTAACGTATAGTAACACAAAACAAGTAAAAAAGAAGGTAGGATCAAGGAGTGAAACGCTCCCAGGCACAATTATCAAGAGATTTTCTACCCACCCTGTTTCAAAATATCTACCTTGTTTCTTACCTAAAGTAGTAACCTTATCCTCACAATACCACTCTATGAGCTTCAAAAACCGGGTTCCACCCGGAAGATGGGAGCCTACACCATTATGGACTTAATCCATAAACACTTTCTTACTATTATGGGACGTATCACAAACCGCAAGATCCAAAAAGTTTGGGGCCTCGTTCCTTTCCTTGCTGATCACTGGAATTGGTCTCCTCTTGACCAGTGGGAGCTAACCTAGGATAAGGTTTTTTCTAGTTTCAATTCTCTACTGAAGAAGATCTCCAAAAGGTGTTAGACAACCGTCCATACTATTTCACTCATTGGATGATAATTCTCCAAAGATGGGAGCCTACATCAAGATCTTTCCCATCGCAAATCACATTATGGATCCAAGTGCAGGGAATTCCTGTTCATCTCTGGTCGGATGCTACCCTCATCAGTATTGCTAATGACATCGGACCCTTTGAATCTCTCGAAATAACTTCAACCTCAGCAAAAATGAGAGTCCATGTTAATGATCTTCTCCCTCATTACCTCCTCTACTGTCAAATTTGATGATGGAGATGAAGTGACCGCTACTTTGGTCTACGAAAAATTGGAAACCCACTGTAAAACATGCTTTAGTCTAGATCACAATGTTAAACACTGTCAATCTGACAAGTTAAAGGACTAGAAAACAACATCATCTCAAGCTGTACGCAACTTAGAAGCACTTCTAGTTCCTCCCCGACAAGATTTTGAGGCAAACAAATACCCTATGCGACCAATTCGACTATGTTTCAATCGCGATGCCATTTCCGTTATTTAATCTCTAAACCCTTAACGTCCCCAAAAAGTGAAGACTATAAATACATGTTTTTAGGTCTCTTAGAAACAATTTACTTCACGCTTTAGACATAGACGAATTGTCGGCCACTTTTATTTTCTTGTCCATCGATTTGGAGAGCAGGATTCTCGACTTGTGTTCTTTAGTAGAGAAATCTTTCTTCATCTCTTTCTCTTTACTGTTTTATTTTAGTTATTATGATGTTTAGCTCAGCTATGTCTGAGTAGTTCTCTTGTTGGGTATAGAGTTCTCAAGGGGACTCATGGATTGATTTATCATTAGGTTTTTAGGTAATGATATCGATTAGGGTTCTTCGTTATATCATTTTTGTTAATGCATGTTTGCTTGATTGATCACCTATTGATATATCATGGTTTTTACCCATTTTTAGCCATGATATAGATCTTATTTATAGAGTTTTTCTAGTATTTTGGAGTCTTTTCAGGTTTTATGTGACTTGGGATAAAATGAGCTGTTTTGGGTGAAAATGAGCATATGGAGATGCAGAGTCATGCAGAGACGTCAAAAGTTTGGCGTTCGTTGAAGAAATTCCCACCGATGGATTCAAGACATATCAATGGATTAGCTTTCATTTGGAAGTGGTTTGAGGCCATTCCAACGGTGCGATCAAAAGTTATGCCAGTTTTCGTGAAGACAGTCCAGTCTGGCGAGCAGAAGAACCGACACGCAAGCTTGGTATCGATCGATACCACTAATGGTGTCGACCGATACCGACTTCAGGAAGAAGGAAACGTGAATTTTTACAAGTTTGAAGTTTGCACCTTGGTCCAGAAGACTTTAATAATTACTAGAAGCCCCAAAACGTGTTTTAGGTTATAAATTTGGTTTTTCAGCCACTTTTGTTGGCTAAGCTTTATTTTATTCTTGATACTTTGAGAGAGATTTGTTCCAGGGTTTTTGGGAGACAACTCTGAACCCTTGTTTCTTATTGATTTCTTTTATGCAATTCTTTTCATCTATGATTTATGTTTCATTGATCATGTCTGAGTAGATCTCCTTAAGGTTTAAGGTTCTCATAAAGGATCTCTTTGAATGTTAGGTTAATTGGTTGATTAGGGTTCATAATCTGAATTAGTTCTTCACCATAGGTTATTCTCAAAGCTAATTTTAGGTTGACGAATCTGGAACTTAGATCATAGGTTAATCGATTAGGCATAACAGTGCAATTGACAATCTGACAGAACTTAGGGTGAGCAAAATAGCTATCCGCAAAGATATTTAGTTTAGTTGTTTTGTGAACATATCAAACCTGACCTTTAAAGTTGGTTTAGATCTTTAGGATTTGCAAAGAGATTTAGAATTCTTGGATTTAGACTTAGATAATTCTCGCAACAACAGTTGGTTAATTATAGCTTAGTGATTTGAGTTCAAGAACCGTGCAAAACCTGAACCCTAACTAGTTAGTTTGTCTGCATTCATTGATTTCCTGAAAAATACCTTGAACCTATCTTCCTCCATTGAATTTACAAATCTTAATTACTTTATTGCTTCATGTTTTATTGATTTACTTAGCTTAATTCGAACCTATTTAACATATTGTGTGATTCTTGAGTCTATGTGGATTCGACCCCTAAATACTACAATCGACAAAGCTGTTAGTACTTTAGAGTATTACATTTGAGCTTATCACCAATGAAATTGAACCTATGTATTTTTAGAACCACAAAAGTGCTGGATCTATATGCTTGAACAAGGGTAGGCGAGCAATTCCGTTACAAGATACGAAAGCATACTTGTAAAGGGATTGTGAGCGTTAACGAACTTGTTTGTGTCATCATAATTTTCTGCGTGGCCAAAGACGAAAGGTACTGGTCGAGTATATAAATTATAGGTGTGTAGGATGAATGAGAGTAGGCTACACATATTATCGTTTGAAGCATAGCTGAGTAGAAGCATGTCCTCATCGCGGCTCCAGCAGTCGCGACCGCGGCTTGGAGAGGTGCACCCGCAGCCAACATTGTTTTTCATCCCGAGAGGCCTGTTTCAAGTCCAAGTTAATCCCGTCACTTATTATTGAAACCCTAAACGTTCACGACGAATCAGAAAGCTATATATATTCGTTTTAGGTCATTCTAAAAGGTGTGCACAATTTTGACCACAAAGGAAAGAGACGCCTTCAAAACAGAGGAGGAGGCGTTGAGGAGATAATCATTCGATCTCCCTCTTCATCCGTGTTCTGTGTTCTTCGCTCTTTTATTTCTGCATCTATTTACTTTTATGATGTTTTGTTACATTATGATTGAGCAATTTCCTAGTTGGGTTAAAAGGAATTTTTTCAAAGGGAATTTCATGGTTTAATTTGATGAATTGTTAGATTTAGGAATCATAATTTTCTAGGATTTCATCTTTCTATGATCGATTTTATTACATGATTCTTTGTTGGCCACTTAGAAGCTGATCTTAGGTATATTAGAACCACGAACGTGTTGAGTGTATTTGCCTGAACTAATGTAGATGAGAAATTTCACAAGATACGAAAGCAAACTTGTAGAGTATTGTGAGCGCAAATCAAATCAAACAAAAGCTGAGTAATCAAATTGTTTAGATCTAGGCGTTAGGTGCTGCAAAAGTACGCCTAGCGCATATCCATGTTTTGAATTCCAAAACTACCGTAGTCGATTACCTTTATCAATTACTTTATATCATTAAATTGATCCATGAATCCTTGTGAATTCCTTTAAACCCAATGTTTCGTATAATTGTTTACAACCTCGTTTTTATTTGCTTACTAGTTTAGTTATTCCCTTGACACAAAACCAACCCCCAAATCGATTTGTTCGAGTTTGATTTAAGTATTAGATTGATTCGTAACGAAACAACAAAATCTATGTGGTTCGACCCATAAGTACTACAACGCACATATGTCCACTTGCAGATATTTATGGTTATTAATTGAAAACTTGAACCTTAGTTAAATCCTGCACGCATCAGGAACCATCCCCCAAATCAAATCAGAAGTGGAGAGTATTTCTCTCCTTTCTTTTAATGTTAATGAGTTTGGTCTTAGGATTTTGCCCGATGGGTCGGGATTTGAACCCTTGTAGTGATGTATATTTTTTTTTTGTAAACACGAATATTATTGTTTTTAGTTGAAGTTTGCCATAACATGAGGTTTGAGTTGGTTTTCTAGAAAGTTCTACTCCCTTTTGCCTTAGCACGAGGTGAGAATTCGAAATGATATCCACTTTTCTCTACTTCCTTTTACTATAGTAAGAGGTGAGAACATAAATTAATCCAGACTGTTATACTCCCTTTTTACGGTAGTATGAGGTGAGAGTTATTCTAAAAAAACATTTAAGGTCATCTACTCCCTTTTGCCATTGCATGAGGGAAGAATCACTGTTCGTATGGTTTTCACCTTTTACCCATATGGCGGATAGATCCGCTTAAAGTGGTGGGCCATTTTTCACGTCGCTTGATTTTCACTGAATCGTATGGGGTTTTCCAATATTGATTGTTTTGACTCTCGGTTATAAATAACTTTTGGGTAATATGGGAGGTTTCCCTCTTTAATTGACGAGGATCAGTTATTCCTTTCGAGGAGTGTCTAGAGTTCCCATGTATATGTATTTAAGGCACAACACCTCTCGACCCTTCCTCTGACCTTCGATGTATTTCTTTCCTGAAATAAGTATTTTTCATTGCTTTATATTTGTCTTCTTCATCGATGGTTAAAAATACTATAGTTTATACGATAAATATGATGCTACCTTCACCGGATCTGTTGGGATCAACCTCATCGATTCCCATGATCCCTCATAATCAAGTTTCAAAAGATTTCCTACAAGATTCTGAAGAGGTAAAACTTCTAATTGTATATAGTTCTTTACATGTTAATACCTTTCATGCTTCTCTTGATCCTTTCTCTTATTTCTACTTACTCAAAAAAATTTGGATGTTGGCTTCGTCCTATGATAAGTCCCCTGCGAAAAGATCTCTACTCGCGAAATGTGGCAAAAAATTCGAGAAGTAAACTACTCTGGTCCGGGTAGTCTATGGTAATTTCTAGGATTGTTTCGTCTCTCTGAAGGGGAACCAAGGAAGAGGAATTTTTTGAGATGTACTTCTCCCCTTGTTCAAATTCTCCCATCCTCTTGACGTAGGGCTCTAGCTCTGGAGGAGATGAATGAAGAGATGGAAGATAAGGATGAAGAGGTGGATGAGAGATGTTCTTCCTTCATTGCCTGTGACAGGGAAGATGATTGATGGTCTGAAGAGGATTTCTTCCTAGCTTTCTTCATCAACATCATGTATTTTCCTAATAAGACACGAGTAGGAATTTGTTTCCAATTATGATAATCTAGCAAATCGATTTGTTCATGGCGTTGGAGCCTCCCTTTATCCTTATTGAATAAAGAGTTTTTTTTTTGTTTTTTGCAGTTTTATTTGACTTCGCAAGTTGCCTACTGATATGCTTGGTTTTTACCGTTTTCTAACACATGTTTTGGTGTTTTTTTGAGTATTTTATTGAGTCAAAGTTCGTTTTATAGTCTTTTAGTCATTTATTTAGGTATCTCAGGTAAAAAGGCGTTTAAGGAAGAAATTAGAGTTATGTAGGCAAAAACGCATGGAACAGTACATAAAAAAGCAGAATCGGTCGAAGCAAGGAGTGCATCGATCGATGCAACATGCTCAGAAAATTCGCAATAGATCGATGCACAATTGAAACCGATCGATGCATCACCCTCCGAAGAGCCAGAATCGATCGATGCAAGTCGGCGAGAAGGAAAATGAAATATCTGAATTTCTTGTTTTGCCCCGGAAACTGCCTATTCTGACATAATTCGCCCAGAACCATATATATACTTTATTCTCAGCCACTTTTTAGGCTATCTCTCTTTTTACTGCTCTATATTCTATTGAGACTTTTGGCGATTGATATTGTAAGCTTGAAGAAGAATCTCTGCATCTATTGAGAAGAATTCTAAACAATTTCTTCTCTTTAATTATTATTATGAGTTTCTCTCTATCTCCTTGCTTGGTCTCTGTTGCCATGTCTGACTAGTTTCATAATTAGGTTTAGGGTTTCAACAAGATCCATGAATCATTGAATTAGACATAGATAGTGATTTATCTTTTGTGGTTTTCGGTTATTGTTATGTTTATTGCTTAGGCTAAGTTTACCGCTTTGCCTCTGAACTAGGGTTTAATCTATACCACGGAAGTGTCGTAGGTTGCTAGAAAGAAAATAAGTGAGCGAATTGTTCTTAGCCAACGGAAGTTGATGTTAAGGCGATTCGTGAACATATTGAACCTATTCATTAATGTTGGTCTAGAACTCTAGGTTCAACGGAAGTTAGGATTTTAGGTTGCTAGATTTAGTAATCAATGCCACGAAAGTGGATTTATTAGATATTTATGTTTGAGTTTATAACTTGTGTTTAATTGTTCCCTGAATAGTTGTTTGATTCATGATCTCTGGATTCCCGCGAAGAAACCCTCGACCTAACGTTTTTCTCTTATTGAATTTACACAATTTTTAGTTATTTTCATTACTTTGCAAATCAACCCTTATTATTATCTTAGATTAATTTCTTCTTGTGAGAATCGTAGTGTAACCTTGGTCTATGTGGATTCGATCCTAAAGTACTACATTGATATATTGTTATGATTGCAGTATTGTGCACTTTAGTTATTAATTAACTTAGTAAAACACCTAAATCAATTTGGCGCAGTTGCCGGGGACCAATAGCATTACCTTCAATTCTGAATTTGAATTTTAGTCTAAGATTTACTAACATATTCTACCTTGATCACTTGTGCATTTCAGGTGACTGATAGAAAAGCTTAATAGAGTTACAGAAGCAGGGGCTCTGAAAACCTTCGCGAGCTCAGCAACGAAGATCTAGCAAGTTGATGGCCATGGACTACAATGATTGGCCACAAGAAGAGGATGCCACATTTGATGAATACATTCAAGATGAGCCATACGTGGAACCACCATTTGATGAAAGTGTACTCACACCAGAACAAAAAGTGAATTTGGATAAGCATCATGAAGAGAATCCAACGATGAAAAGGAGTGACCTAGCCGCTATGATTCGTTTGAACCTCATGTCACATCGGGCAACACTTGAGGGAAGGGAGCTCACAATGTCCGAGATAATAGTAGCTCATGCGCTTAAAGATGTAATTTATTGGGTTCCACCATGCCAACTAGAAGATGTTTTTGACTCAACCTTTGAAATCTATGATTATGAGGATTGTCACTTTCCTTGCATTGAAGATGTAGCTTCTAGTTTGCATACTCATGTGTTCATTGATGAATGCTATGATTTAATATGTGAGTCTCAAAGACTATATCCCTTAAGACTAGAAAAGCTTGCTAGAGATTACCATGAATTATGTTTTGATATTAATTATCTATGTGCTTTGAATGTTCATGATCTCGAGTTTAAGTTTTCAATGCCTGAGGAATCTAGATCTCTTCTTGAAAAATCTTACCTAGGGGATGTGCTTGATGAAGATAAGATTTTGAATGAGATAGATGAACCTAAGGTTGAGATTGTATCTAGGAAGGAGGATATTGTGTTTTACATGATTGATGGAGATGAAGTTGACTATTTTGTGATAAACTCGTTTAAACCTGAAGTTGACTTTATTTTCCATCAAGTGCTCTTGATCCTCATGAGAATCTCACCATCAAGGAAAATTCCAAGATATATGCTACATTCGTAGTAAACTTCCTTGATGTAAGTTTTGTTTCTTTGCCATGGATAGTTGCATCCCATGTTGCACATTTTGTTTCTTGCCCTAACAGGAGAAGGACCAAAGGTGCCTTTGCTCAACCTTTTGATTCTCATGATTAACATCTGAAAATGAAGTCAAGCTAACGACTATAAACAAGCGCTTGGTGGGAGGCAACCCACCGGTAAGTTTTCTTTTCTTTTATTTTATTTGTTCTTAAGTCTATTTGCACCTTATCCTCATTTATTTACACACTGGGACGGTGTGAAGTAAGTCTGGGAGAGGGTCTTTGTCGTTACTAACATTGTTTTCTTTCTTTTGTTTTCTCTTTCAAGTCATTTTGATGTTTTCTTTTGAGTTATTTTGTTTTATTGAGTCAAAACTTGTTGAAGATTATGATCACGACCTTTGAAATTTTATGTGAATTTACATCTAAGTGACCATTGTTGCAGGGCTAGTTTTAGATCATATTAATGAAAAATGTAAATGCTGACCAGTTAATCAGAGACATCCATGTTTCCAGAAAAATTCAAAAAGCTTGAGCTAGTTTCTGAACTTTTCTTTTTATCTCATCATCGTGATTGGTGTCTTCAGAGCTTGACTCCTCATTCGTATCTGACAAGATGACTTGTGTGAAAGTATGGTACTCCTCTCCCTTATTTAAAATAAAAAGCAGAAAAGATGAAAAGATTTTCTTTCGGTAAAGGGGTAGGAAAATTTCCATCGATCCCATTATTTTACTTTGAAAGAGATGATCACACTAAGGTTGAAAGCGAGGTTGAGGAAAATTTCCGGGGATACCACTATTCGCCTACACCTTAGAAATAAAGGGTGGCGCTTAAAAGGAACCGGAGATTCGGTGGCAAAAACCATCAATACTCGAGTTCCATCCGCCATTGACCCTACGAAAAGAAAATGAGAAAAGAATAAGGCTGGTGGAAGGAAAAAGTACCAAAGGTTGTGTTGTTGTCTCGTCATGATATCGAAAGGGAAAGAGTATAGAAGGTTCTTAGCACTATGATATTTGATGAGACACATCGATGATGACTTTTGATTATTCTGCGAAATAATGAGTTGAATATGGGAGGCTGCGATTCTTGCAGAGAAGTACATAGTGGTTCGATCTATAGCTAGCTCGGCAATACGTGGATTACTAAGGTAATGATCATTGCAGAGTTCTAAAGAAAATGTGAGTCTCCGTGTTTTTCAAACTTTTTTTCTTGCTTAGTTTTCTGTTGGCTTGAGGACAAACAAAAGACAAAGTATAAGGGAATTGATATGCTTGGTTTTTACCGTTTTCTAACACATGTTTTGGTGTTTCTTTTGAGTATTTTATCGAGTCAAAGTACATTTTTAGAGTCTTTTAGTCATTTATTTAGTTATCTCAGGTAAAAAGGCGTTGAAGGAAGAAATTGGAGTTATGTGGGCAAAATCGCATTGAACAGTACAACAAAGACCAAAAGCGATCAATGCAACACCATCAGAAGAACTAAAATCGATCGATGCAACATGCTTAAAAAGTTCACAATCGATCAATGCACAATTGAAGGGGATCGATGCAGGGAATGCACCGATCAATGGAGCATGCCTAGAAAATCCAAAATCGATCGATGCAATATGTGCCTGTTTTAATTTTCCAGTTTTTCCCCGGAAACTGTCTATTCTGACATAATTCGCCCATAACCCTATATATACTTTATTCTCATCCACTTTTTAAGCTATCTCTATTTTTACTGATCTATATTCTATTGAGACTTTTGGCGATTGATATTGTAAGCTTGAAGAAGAATCTATGCATCTATTGAGAAGAATTCTAAACCCTTTCCTCTCTTTAATTATTATTATGAGTTTTTCTATCTCCTTACTTGTTCTCTGTTGCCATGTCTGAGTAGTTTCATAGTTAGGTTTAGGGTTTCAAATGGATCCATGAATCATTGAATTAGACATAGATAAGGATTTATCTTTTGTGGTTTTCGCTTATTGTTGTGTTTATTGCTTAGGCTAAGTTGACCGCTTTGCCTCTGAACTAGGGTTTAATCTAAACCACGGAAGTTTCATAGGTTGCTAGAAAGAACATAAGCGAGCGAATTGTCCTTAGCCAACGAAAGTTGATGTTAAGGCGATTCGTGAACATATTGAACATATTCATTAATGCTGGTCTAGAACTCTAGATTCAACGGAAGTTAGGATTTTAGGTTGCTAGATTTAGTAATCACGGCCACGGAAGTGGATTGGTTAGATATTTATGTTTGAGTTTTAAACTTGTGTTTAATCGTTCCCTAAATAGTTGTTTGATTCATGATCTCTGGATTCTGCGAAGAAATTCTCGACCTAACGTTTTTCTCTTATTGAATTTACACCACTTTTAGTTATTTTCATTACTTTGCAAATCAACCTTTATTATTATCTTAGCTTAATTTCATCTTGTGAGAATCGTAGTGTAACCTTGGTCTCTGTGGATTCGATCCTAAAGTACTACATTTACATACTGTTATAATTGCAATTGTGTGCACTTTAATTATTAATTGACTTAATAAAACACCTAAATCACCAACGTACACAATTAGGGATCAAGTCAATTTGTAGGTTTTACTCCCTTAGTTCTTTGGGATAATTTTTCCTAGCCATTTTCATGACTGTTATCTGCGGTATTATCCACGAAGTCAACATCTCATCAGTTTTTGGGATAAACTGACTTTACCCTGCCTATCACCCCGACTCCATCCAAAGTCGGGAATTTGACGCACTCATGGTAATTCGAAGGCGGAACACTCATCAGACTTAGCCGAGGTGTGCCCAAGATTGCTTTGTAGGGAGTTTCACGATCCACTACATCGAAATTAACCATTTTCATTACTCCGGCAGCTGACACTAGCGATTCGATGGTTCCAATCATGATGGTTGTGTCGCCACTGACTAATGTCAGTGTAGCCCTCGGACCTTGGATATCCGACTTCTCTATTCCCATCTGCTTTAGATTTTCTGGGAAGATGACATCGGTCGTGCTTCCTGTGTCAATCCTTCTCGGAGAAAAATATCTCCACTTCGGAGAATAGCCTCCCATTGTTAGCTTACTTCATGTCTACACGTCGATGGTGCATCTTGATAGATCTAGTCGTATCTCCGTAGAGTTTTGACCCGCCCATGATCAAATTGATTCTTTTCTTCTTCTGGTTGTGCTCGCGCTCAACGACTTTGGGTTCATCTGGGGTTTCGTCATTTGACAGCGAAGATCAAGGGTTTACGATTTTGACCTCGCTTAGGTTACCTTCTGCATACATTTCTACAAGTATTTATTTCAAACCGTAAAACTTTGCGATCGAATGTCTATATCGTTGGTGGTAGTTGTAGTACGCCTTCTTATCCTTCCTAAGGGTGTCGTCCGACCTCGGGGTCTGTCTTCGCTGCTTTTCTTTGATTACTTCTGAACCGCATAAGTGTGCAAACCTCCGGTCTGCCTTATGTCTTTCTTCTATCACTTTAGGGAGCAGATGGTTTACCGGAGGTTGAGATTTTGAGCTCCTATATTGTTCCGCCAAAGCGTTGCGCTCTTCTTCAACTGTTGCAAAGTTCACACCTTGGTGGAGTGAGTCTTGGATTGTTGTTGGCTTGTTGACCACCATATTATCCTAGAATTTGGAATTATGCCATAATCCCATTTTTAAGGCATCCAAAGTCATCTCATTGTGAAAAACATGCATCATGGCGATAATTTCCTTAAATTTGGTAATGTACGACTGAAGTGAATCATATGATCCCTGCGATAGGGCCCAGGTTTCCGCTCCCAAGGCAGTCTTCTAGATGAATATTGAGTGTTTCTTTAGAAAACTGACTAAGAGCTAAGAAACATTGTCAATTGACCGTTCTTCCGATCGTTAGAACCAATCAAGGGTTGGCTCTGGAAGGTGGTATGCAAAGAGTTTTCACAATCCGGCATCCTTTTCGTACTCTATAAAATGAGCTCTTCCGACTTTGATCATAAATGCGATCCATGATCCATCTTTCCTTCATAGACGAGAATCATGAGATTTCCTACGTCTTTGATTGGTGTGCTCTCGATCTGATTCGAGAACAAAGTTTGCTTAGTTTCTTCAACCATGCGATTGATCTCAAGAGTGCCAATCACGTTCTAGACTCTCGAATTCACGATAAGAATTCGTTCTTTGATTTTCGTCAAAGACTGGCAAAAGTATTCAATACATGTGGGATCAAGATCGCTTCTAGGGTTGCCAACGAACTGATCGTGGCTCCCTGTCCTTTTGATGAGATCCTCCCAAGGATTTTTCACTCTAAGGTTGGTAAATGGATAAGTTGGTTCAATGAAACCGTTAAGTCTCAAAGAAACATAAGTTGCGGTTGATACCTTGGATATGACACACCAAGATGGATCAGGTGATTATTGGATATGACACACCAAGCAATCGGTTTGTTCACAAAGAACAAAAGATAATCACTCTCATAGATTTTTAATAAAAAGTTGGATGATCACAAAAGTGATTTTACATGTTTTTATAAACTGAGAGGAATGTGTAAACAACAAGACAAATCTCGAAAATGAAGAGTAATAACTAACTAAGACTAAAAACTTTGAAAAACCCTTCATTTCTCCACTCGATTTGCCCCTAAGACTTCTTGGTCGAATTTTGTTGAAGTTGGGCTGATCTATTTCTCTATTTTGGGCTTGCTTCATATTTCTGCTTGGGCTTGTATCAAAACCAGAATTGTTTTAGATACATCTTCTTCAATCTAGCCTTGATAGAAGACTTGTCAAAATTAAACCTCATATCACCTTTTTGAATTTCTTTGCATTAGCTCGGGTCATGGGACCAACTGTAACATGCAATGATTCCACAACTACAAGCTCATCCACAGGTTCAAGCTCATTTACAAGCTCGATTCAAGCTCCTCTTCCTTAGTGTTTTCCATGATCATATCATCTTTGAGGACCAAATTGGCCTTGACCATTTATGTGCTCGAACTCCAGGGTCATGAGCGGTCTCTGGTCAGGGTTTCGCGTGTGCGAATTTCGCAGACCAAGAGGAGGTGGTGGAGGAAGGTTCGTGGGATTGACTTGATTTCCACATCATGAAGTTATCAGAATGCAACCACTATTCTGGCTGAGATGGGATTGACATGTCCCTAGATTGGATGAACCCAGAGGAGAGGTGATGTTCCCATTACCCCTAAGTGTCAAAGTGAGTGGTTGTGTAAGTGAAATACTTAATGGTAGCGAATCTCGCGTTCGCACCACCTCTGAGCGGAGCTCAGCGATGGACTAGGTCAATGCACGATATCAAAGTTGACTTTCTCCAAGCTTTGGGTCATCGTGGCCACTGCCCCTTCGACCATCATGGTCAGGTTGTTGGTAACCTTACTCATGGATTCCTAAATGGCATTGTGGTATGCTTCCATTGCGGATCTTCTGTGTTGGAGTTAGATTTGTTTATCGACCTCCTTCTAATGCCAAATTGTTGTATTTGGAATTACAACAGCCAAAATTTATAAATAGTAATAATCGGAGTACTTTGGCTCATCTCTAATAATAGAAGAATCGTGTGGTTTTTGAGCAATAAACATAAAGTATATTACTCGGAGAGAGCTGAATGGATCAAGAGACGATTTAGACACAAAATGGGAGTATAATGAGTTTAGTATTTCGTCAGCGAGAGTTGTTTACACAAAAACAAGAACAAAGAAACGTTAAGAATTAAGTGTGTATTGTTGATTGCGAGTGGAATAAGCTGTTGTGTTCCTTATCCTTGTCCTTGCTTTTATACTTCAAGTATGTGTTTAATGTTGTCATTTACTTTGCTTGATTTGAATGGTATTTAATTAGAGGATTCAGTCGTTACGTCCAGGCGTCTGTAATCGCCGATTTGAATGAGTATTTGGCCGTTGCGGGGTTTACTGAGTGGTTAGCATTTATTGACCGTTAATGACTCGAGCGTGCCTTCCAGCTCGGCTCATCACCTCGTTCTATATTTCACTTCTCTAAGCTTTTTACCATTGTTTATTATGCCTAATTAATAGGGACGAGATTTTCATTCCCACAATGATATTCTTTTTCACATTATGATATTCCCCCGTCAATTTTCTTACACATATGTTCTACTGTTTTCATTTTTTCAACATTTAAAAGACACATGATAAAGAGGGAGAGAAACAATAAATATCTCAAGTACTTTTTATAAAAATTGTTCTGACACATCAAAATTGAAAACTGTTGTGTTGATATGTAATGAAGCAAATAAAGTGGGAGAGATCTAGAAGTACACAAAGGCTGGATAAACTGATTTCAAGAGTTATCATTTCGGCTTACTCAGATTATGGGAATCGAATTTGATTTTCACTCGCAGCGTTTTGGGTAAATCAATTACAAAGGCGATCCTCAAGGCGATTTAGGGTTTGTTGTGCGTGTGCCGCACACTATGCTCTCCAGCGAGCCTCCGCCGACAACACCACTATGTCTACTTCAAAAATCATTGATTCATCACATGCGACACAAAGATAATATACTCAAGACGCATCGAAGCCGCTATGGTCTTCTATTGTTCAGAATAAACTTCGGATCAGACTATTCATTTAAACAGCATTTTTTCGGTTCAAGTGAACGGTGAATTGGCGGGTTTCTTCCAGAGCGAAAGGGAATTAAGATAAGGATGTGCTTTATCTCCATACTTGTTTGTTATATGCATGAACGTTCTCTCAAAGCTTATTGACAAGGCTGCGACGGAAAGGAGAATTGGCTATCACCCCAAATGTAAGATCATAAAATTAACACATCTCTGTTTTGCTGATGATCTCATGGTATTTGTCGACGCGCAACAACGATCAGTTGAGGGCATTATTTGGGGTTTTGATGCATTTGCTAAACTATCTGGGTTGTGAATAAGTATGGAAAAATCAACTCTCTATCTGGCTGGGTTACCTGCTGCTAGGCAAGAAGAGATTACACAAAGTTTTCCATTCGCTTTGGGTCAACTCCCAGTAAGATATATTGGATTACCCCTTCTTACTAAAAGAATGAATGTTGCAAATTACACACCTCTATTAGAGAAGATAAGATCTCGTATAAGAACTTGGACATCGAGACCTCTCTCGTATGCTTGAAGACTCCAACTTCTAAGCTGAGTCATAGCGAGCACTACAAACTTCTGGATATCGGCTTATCGACATCCAAATAGTAAACCGAGGCAAGAAGAATGATTGGGTTTAAAATCATTGAAGGAGTCGAATCAAGTGAGCTGTTTAAAGCTAATTTGGAGGATTGTGTTTTCTCAAAACTCGTTTTGGGTAAATTGGATAAAAAAAAACACTCTGCTAAAAAGGAAATCGTATTGGGAAATTAAAGAAAACATCATTATGGGGTCTTGGATGTGGAAGAACTTGTTGAAATAGAGAGATGTCACGAAACAGTTTCACAAAATCGAAGTTATGAATGGTCAATACTTCGTTTTGGTTTGATAAATGGCTTTATTTGCGCAGCTTATACGACATAACAGGCTGCAGAGGATATATTGATATGGGTATTCTTTCTGATGCTACAATTGGTGTCGCTAAGACAAGTCACCGACGACGAAGACACCGAGTTGGAGAATTAAACCAAATAGAGGAGGAGATTGAGAAGTTGTCATTGCACGATGGAAATGATATTTCTCTTTGGAGATGTTTTGGAGATAAATACAAGCTGCGATTCACGACTCATGGCACAAGAAATCAGAACCGAACAACACATCCCACAAAAGACAAGCACAAAGGCGTCTGGTACTCTTACACAACACCAAAATATGTGTTTCTATCGAGGTTAGCAATTAATAATCAATTAGCGATAGAAGACAGGATGCAGAATTGGAATACATGGCAGAAGATTGATTGTTTACTCTGTAGGCACGCATAGGTGATATGCACAATTTAATACCCTAAATAGTACTAAAGCAGTTGCTGCAGTAAATCAGGGGTCGAACACAAGAACTCAAGACTTCACACAATAGATTGTATAGATTCGAAACACGCTAAATCAAAAGATGTAATTGAAAACAAGGTTGCAAGAAAAGGTGTTGTAAATTCAGTTGGAAGCAGATAGGTTCAGGGTATTTCTCAGGAAATCAATGAATGCAGCCTAATTAACTAACAGGATTCAGGTTTAAGCACTGTTCTAGAACTCAAATTACTAAAGTATAATTAACCAACTCTCGTTGTGAAAACTATCTAAACCTAAATCCTAGGAATTCCAAATCTCTTTGCGAATCCTAAAGTCTAAATCAGCTTTAATAACAGGTTTGATATGTTCACAAATCAATTAAACCAAATCTCTTTGCGAATAATCAATTTGCTCACCTAAGGTTCTATCAGGTAATTAATCGCACTCTCGTGCCTAATCAATTATCCTAAGATCTAAGTTC
>PKML01068496.1:165446-186419 GCA_002933935.1 Eutrema yunnanense | reverse complement strand
AATAAATACTCTATATAAAATCAGAAAGAGAAACAAAGGTTTTGAGATCTGATCTCGGACGAAGGGAAATCAGACTTGTCTCTCACCAAAATCTCTCTTAAACTAAAGCAAAATAAAGCATAGCCTAAACAAGTGGCTGTAAAATCCTATTTATAACCTAAATCACGACTTGGGGTCTTCTTGTAATTATTAAAGACTTCTGGGCACTTTTGCAATTCTTCAAGTCTTGGAAAGACTCGCGGTTTGTGTTTGCTGCGATGAGTATCGATCGATACCAGGGGGTATCGATCGATGCTTGCCGTGAAATCAGATACTCAGCAACACGATTTCAGCTCTTGCTCCAAAGTGCTCCAATAATCTTCAATAAATCCAATAATGCTCCAAACGTGCTAAGACCTGCAAAAGACTCTAAAGGACTCCAAAATAGTATAAAGACTCTATAAAAAGGACTTATATCATGGTCTAAACAGGGTAAAAACCATGATATATCAACTCCCCCAGACTTAGCCTTTGCTTGCCCTCAAACAAATAAAAGACTAAACAGAGAAAGAGGTTTGAAAACGCGGAGACTCACCTGTTCATGAACCATCAAAAGGACCCTCTTTCCAAGTACCCAAATGTCACCAAACCAGCTTTCGATCTAACCACCATGTACTTCTCCGTAGACATTCGCAGCTTTCCCAGACTCCACACATTATCCCACAGCATTGTTCAAATAAAACCCTCATCGCCAGTTTCATCGCTGCAGTTAATGTTGAAGAACCTTCTAGACTCTTTACCAGACAATATCATGACAAGGAACCACCTTTTTTTACATTTTTTGTATCAATTTCTCTCCCACAGACTTATTTCTTATTATTTCCATTTTTTTTATTTTTCAGCTTTGCATATACACATCAAGGTATGAGACGCGAGTATTGATGGTGTTTGCCACCAAATCCCCGGTTCTTCCCTTTCTATGTATCAAAGGATGTAGGCGAATAATGGCATCATAGGAAAATCCTAGCCTCGCTTCCAATCTTTTGTGTGATCATTCCCTCTTAAGTAGAATAATGGGATCGCTGGAAATTTTCCTAACCCTTTACTCAGAAGAAAATCATTTCAATCTTTTATGCTCTTATCTATCAACTTATAACAGGGGAGAGAGATACCATAACTAAACACATGGGTTCCTTTATCAGATATGAATGATGAATCAAGCTCTAAAAACACTAACCACATTGATGAAGTGCAAAAATTTGGCTCAGGCTTCAGAAGAACTCTGCTGGAGACATGGATGTTTTCTAGTCAACTGGTCAGTCCTTGGATTTTTCATTAGTCGATCTAGAACTGATCCTGTAACACTGTGCACTCAAAAACAAAATCAAATCAATAGGTTCAAGGACATGATCATTATCTCTAACAAGTTTTGACTTAATAAAAACAATTTTGACTCGATAAAACGACTGACTCTAAGAAAAACAAAAACAATGTCAGCAGACACCTCCCCCAGACTTGAACAACACTGTCCCCAGTGTTATCTAGCCTAGAATCAGTGAAATAAAACAAAAGAAGAGAATAAACAAAGAGAAACCAGAAGTTACCTTGCTGGAACGTCAAGTATCGATCGACACACAGCCTGGTATCGATCGATACCAGGCATAAATCGACTTGATGAACCGTATTTTCGCGATCGGTGTCGATCGATACCAATGAGGTATCGATCGATGCTAAGGCGATTTCGAATCTGCTCTTTGTATATCCTGACACAAACACAAAACGAACGAAAAATAAAAACCAAAAACGACTCAAAAACAGACTCACCAGTGGGTTGCCTCCCACCAAGCGCTCGTTTAACGTCAATACCTTGACTGTAACGCCCTTCAGGCTGGATAAGAGTGAGAGCTTGCACCAAAACAGGCTCCACAACATGACATTGCTAGCTTCAGAGTTCTGCTCAACATGCCTTCCACAAACTCTTGTCCTTTCTCTTTCAGCTCAGAAGTAAGAAGTACTCTAGCCTTAGAGAATGGCTTTGAGGCTCCTTTGCACCTCACATTGTACTCAATCGAATCTCCATCACACTTCTGAGGTATCAAAGTGACATGGGGATTCTCGACCTTTTTGCTTTTGGCCTTCTTCTTTGTTGTTGCCTTGGCCTTCTTGGCAACTTCCTTGGGGATGCAGGACGGTTCAGCTGAAACTTCTGTGATAGTAGGCACGTCAGGAGGCTCTTCCAAAAGATCTACTGCTAGTGACATTTCTGTGACAACCTCGATGCTATAGACACATGTGGGAGCACTCTTAGGGGGAATGACATCATAATAGACCCCTCCGTCTATGTAAGAGAAAGAGATTCTCTTATTAGGCGTGTCTATGATTGCGCCAGCAGTAGCCATAAACGGTCGTCCCAAAAGTATAGGCATACGAGATATCGCACCCATCTCCACAACTTGAAAATCAGTCGGCACCAGACAATCTCCTACTTTGACCTGTAGAGCAGAGATTGTACCGTATGGAAGTGAGGTGGAGTCGTTCGCGAGTGTGATAGATATCTTTGGTGATCGAATATCAGCCCCCAATCGCTCTGCAAATGCCCTTGAGATGACATTGACACTAGCCCCTGAGTCGACAAGAGACTCTCTGAAATTAACTCCAGAGATAGAGCATGGAACAGCAAATTTCCCTGGATCTTCTCTTTGGGTCAGCTGTCTCAGTAGAGGTGGACCTCTAGTCTTAATGAAGAGTGCCTTAATCTCTTCCTCAGTTTCTCTGCAATCTTTGAAGTGACTTAGCAGAGGACGGCACTCTATAGCTTCTTCAAAGGTTGAATCAGGGGAGATCCTTCGTACCATCTTCTCAAAGCCACGCAGCTGCTTTGGAGAGATGGGATCTCTGAGGTGTTTAGGAACAGGATTCACCTTCTTGATCTTATGTGCACGTTTCGCAGCTCGTTCCCTAGCTCTCTCTGCCTGATACTCGGTTTCCTGGTCTTCCCAGAATTGGGCGATATTGAATTTATGTATCGGCTCAGGTGTTTTTACATGTCCTGGCTCGTTCTGCGATGGGTGCCGATCGATACCAGGTAGGGTATCGATCGATACTCTTGCTGTTGAATCATCCTTGACTGATTTATCATCATCTAGAGGCTCCACAATCAGACTATCCAGCATATCCTTGCATCTGGCATCCTCTACCTCCTTCTTAGCCTTCTCAAGAGCTCTGGGATAAGGTATCATTGGTATATAGATCCTTTCTGCAAGTACTTTAGGCACCACAGTCGACGTCTCCGGTGTCTCCTCTGAAATCGCCTCAGTATCGACCGATACCAATGGGGTATCGGTCGATACACGGATTTTGGAAGTGTCCCGTTTCAGAATTGTAACTGGCGTCGATTGACACCTGGGGGTATCGATCGATGCCTTGGTGATTTCAGGATCATCTTCGAGATTTTCTGCACATGAGCTAATGGCATTGACGTGTGCATTGTGTGACTGAACCGTCTTTCCCTTGGAATTTGCTGCAGTCTGAGCTACTTGCGTCTCCAGCATCCTGTGGCTTTTCTTTAGAGCCTCTATCCTTCCACTCAAATCGGTGTACAAGTCATCCAATTTCCCATTGAAGGTTACCGTCATCTTCTCCTGCCCTTGAACCAGGTGTTCAAACATAGCCTCAATCTTACTCTCAGGAGCTTTGGGTGGTGGGGATTGGTACCCTCCTTGCTGACCATAGTTAGTGAAGTTTCGATTGGTGTTGTACCCAGATCGCTGACCCTGAAAACCAGAACCACCAATGTAGTTAACATCTTCCACTTCATTCTCAGCAGCGAAATGGACGGCCTTTGTTGTCTTTCCCAGCAGAAGAATGTGCATAGAATCCAGCTGAGCTTTCACTTCAGCGATCTGCGACCCATCCTGATTACCAGCCAGCCTCTTCCGCTCGAAATCTGCGCTCTTGGTGCTACTACTAGAGGCAAAGTTCTCAATCAACACAATAGCATCCTCAGGATATCTGGTGTTGAAATTACCATTGCTGGAAGCGTCCAGACCCATCTGATATCTCCAATCTACTCCTCTGAAGAAGATACCCAGCAGCTGCACATCAGAGTATCCATGATGTGGACAATATCTTTGGTATGATCTGAATCTTGTCCAAGCAGCCTTTAACGCCTCAGTAGGTCCTTGAGAAAAAGTGGAGATCTTATTCCTCAGGTCTTCAAATCGTCCATCATCGTAGAAGTTAATCAGGAAGGCACTCTTAGTGTCCTCCCAATTAGTCAGCGATCCAGCAGGTAGCTGCCTCAGCCAGTAAGTAGCATCTCCACCTAGAGAGTAGGGGAAGAGCTTGCAGAAGAGGTAGTCGTAGGACACTCCATTGCTCTTGATGCTAGTGACCAAGTCCTCGAATTTCTCCACATGGTCCATTGGATGTTCATGAGGAAGACCATGAAAGAGATGTTGTCCCACTAGAGTGTAGTAAGCAGGTTTCAGCTCAAATTCGTTCCTCTCAAACGCAGGAGGACGAATCGCAGACCGATTGGCAAAAAACTGCTCTGGAGCAGGGATTAACCACAGCATTCCTCGCGTCCCCAGCGGCATTCTCAGCGACAACAGGAGCAGGGTGTATGACGATCCCCTCTCCATCCAGACGTTGTCCTTGCTCATTGCACAACCGACCCTCTTGATCTCTGTAAACACCAGCTGCATCACGAACTAACCCAACTTGATTGTTGTTCATCTTAGCTGATTTCTTTGCTTTCCTGTTTGTGCGTTCCACGTGTGCTAGCTGTTCCAGTGATAGATCAACTAGCGGAGTGCTCTTTTTGCTTCTGGTTTCTCGATTAGGCATGCACCTGAAAAACAGAAGTAAGAGCGTAAGTTACTGAAATTGACGACGGGTATCGACCGATACTCAAGGGTATCGATCGATACTCGGGCGATTTAGACGAATTTCTTAGCTAAAATCTAATGGCGAATTGAGTCCCCGGCAACGGCGCCAAAATTGATATGCTCAATTTAATACCCTAAATAGTACTAAAGTAGTTGCTTGCAGTAAATCAGGGGTCGAACACAAGAACTCAAGACTTCACACAATAGATTGTATAGATTCGGAACATGCTAAATCAAAAGATGTAATTGAAAACAAGGTTGCAAGAAAAGGTGTTGTAAATTCAGTTGGAAGCAGATATGTTCAGGGTATTTCTCAGGAAATCAATGAATGCAGCCTAATTAACTAACATGATTCAGGTTTAAGCACTGTTCTAGAACTCAAATCACTAAAGTATAATTAACCAACTCTCGTTGCGAAAACTATCTAAACCTAAATCATAGGAATTCCAAATCTCTTTGCGAATCCTAAAGTCTAAATCAGCTTTAATAACAGGTTTGATATGTTCACAAATCAATTAAACCAAATCTCTTTGCGAATAATCAATTTGCTCACCTAATGTTCTATAAGGTAATTAATCGCACTCTCGTGCCTAATCAATTATCCTAAGGTCTAAGTTCTAGGTGATCAATCTAGAATTAGCTTTGAGAACAACCTAAGGTGAAGAACTAATTCAGATAATGAACCCTAATAATAAATTAACCTAGCATTCAAAGAAATCCCTATGAGAAAACCCCAAACCTAAAGTGGATCTACTCAGACATGGCAATTGAATCAAAAGACATGTTTGAATAAATCATCAATAAAATAATAACAAGGGTTTTAAGTTATGATCTCGGACGAAGGGAGATTCAGACTTGTCTCAAAACCAAAGTATAGAAAAATAAAGCTTAGCCTAAACAAGTGGCTGTAAAATCCTATTTATAACCTAAATCACGACTTGGGGTCTTATTGTAATTATTAAAGACTTCTGGGCACTTTTGCAATTCTTCAAGTCTTGGAAAGACTCGCGGTTTGTGTTTGCTGCGATGAGTATCGATCGATACCAAGGGGTATCGATCGATGCTTACCGTGAAATCAGATACTCAGCAACACGATTTCAGCTCTTGCTCCAAAGTGCTCCAATAATCTTCAATAAATCTAATAATGCTCCAAACGTGCTAAGACCTGCAAAAGACTCTAAAAGACTCCAAAATACTATAAAGACTCTATAAAAAGGACTTATATCATGGTCTAAACAGGGTAAAAACCATGATATATCAATAGGAGACATGGAATCATCTCTTCTTCTCCTGTAACTACTCCTCCGATGTTAGGAGGAAGTTAATGAACGGCGTTCTGGGAAGTTGATACACCTCGAATTGGGATCAACTAATAGCGATGTTATCTGATTCAAGCTATCATCATCTACATCAATTCATTATCCGGTGTATGCTCTTCAAATAACCATCTACCATATTTGGCGTGAACGGAATGGAAGGAGACATGGTGCGTAGCCAACGACTTCGTCATGCCTCATCAGCATCATCGATAAAGTGATTCAAAATCGGTTCATTTTCCTACGACAGAGAGGTGATCACGCGTATTATGATGGAATTCAGCTCTGGTTTGCCACACGCATCTCATAGCCTACACCAAAGCTCTCTCACCACCTTTCGATTTTTTTTCAAATATTTTCTTGTCTTAAGCAAAGTTTGTAAATTCAAAATTTAGTAACATTCATTGTACAAATACATTTTTTGAATAAATTTTGTGATAACCCGACCGGTTATCTCCCTTTCGGATCGAACCAGACCGGAACAAGACCTATAAAAACAGAAAACAAGAAAAAAAACCCTAAGTCTATTTTTCTCTCTCGCGCGGCCACCTCTTCGTGCTCTCCGGCTTCCTCTCTCTCTCCGTCGCCGTCATCGCTCCCTGCTCCACCAGCCACCACTCACCTCTCCCTGCCGTTCCACAGTCACCGCCTCTCCTCTCTCCTTCTCGCGCCGTCGCTGCTCCCACCCGAGAGAAGCCGCTGCGATCCTCCTCTCACGCCATCACCACCGCCGCCACATTGCGGGCCACTTTTCCGAGGAACCCCTACCCATCAAATTGAAGCCCCGAGTCTTCCCTTTCCGTGAAGCCCGAGCTCATATGAATCGAAGATCCATGTCAGAAGTTATGGCCATTCCAGTGTACGGTGTCAGATCTGCCTCTCCTCCTTCATCGCCGAGCTATTTTGATGAGATCGGAGGCGAGCTCTTCACGCCACCTCCATCGTCTCCGACGACTTCTCCGCCGCCTGTGCCAAGGTGAGGGCTTGATGCGTTTCCCTTTTTCCATTATACGTTATGATGTTGATAGGCCACTCTTAAAACGTTGCTTCCTGTTTTACGTGTCTAGTTGGGTAATGGGTAGAACTTGGAGTTGTGATTTGTTTGATTGATGTTACCAGATTGAACCGTTTAGCTTGTTTGTTGAGTTGTCCTGTTAGTGTGTCATACACATAGGTAAATGTTTGCGTGCATGAATAAACCGGTATTGCGTGAGATATATTAGTAAATGTTAGGTATTCGACACTGTGATGGGATCAATGGTTCGATTTGTTTGCTGCACCCGAGACCAGCAATGGTAGGTTTGCACGGGGGTGAATAAGTTTTTCCGAGTTTCAACTATAAAAAGGCGGACAGCCAAATATGAGAAAAGGGCCGAAGAGCCATATAGATTCCCATTGTTTGTTAGATTGCGTGTGAGCATTGGTAGAGTGCATTGATTGAGAATCGGGAAGAAAAGAAGAGTAATGAGAAAAAAGATTATGTGATGAAATAAGAAAGAGTAATTAAAAAGAATATTGTGTGGAACCTTGCTTGAGGTGGTTTTAGGTTTAGACTGTGGGTCTTCATTTCGTATAGTGTTGGAAGGGTTAAGTGAGTCATTATAGGTTCATACTCACTGGGTAATCTCGATTAATCAACCCTCTCCTCTTGTTTCCTTTCAGGTTAGATTGGATCGTGTGTGTTGTGTTGTTGTTGTTGTTGTTACCGGGCATTTTCCTGGCAATCATGTGCTGTTGGCCATTGGTGACAACCTAACATGCCCGATTCTCGGTTATTTCTGGAGATATGGGATAGGGATGTTACAAATTTGGCATTCAATTTTTTTTTAAAAAAAGTGAGAACTATTGTTAATGGATAATGTCGTTGCTACAAAGTATGTTGACCTTTCAGGCTTTCATGATTCTAGTCATTCCAACACGTGCTTTATATATTTTTCAAAAACATAATCATTATTTACATTTTTTGCCGTTCCAATCGGATTAATTTTTAAAACAATTTGCAAAATACATATTTTTTAGATTTCCGTTGACAGTACAATATTTTGTATGTCAAACGGTAGCCATATAATGTAAAATAAGTCAAAAATAAAGATAAGAAAAAGTTTGCCAAAACGTAAGTAAATGAGGGGAAAAGCTGTATGTACATTTTTATTTGACAAAATGGAATATCCAATCCTTTTCGGATCTCTAATTTTTCATATAGAAGCAATTTTGTTTTCTTGATTTCTATACTAATCTAAGTCGAATAATCTAAAACCATACAAAATCAATAAATATTGTCAGAACTCTCATTTCTAGGCCTGGGCATAAAACCCGACCCGACCGGACCCGACCCGAAAAACACGGTTCGGTTCGGGTTCGGTTCTTCGAAATAACCCGAACGGTTCCATTTCAAATTTGATTCGGGTTTCGGTTCGGGTCGGGTTTTATCCGAGACCCGTTCGGGTACCCGATAGATCCGAAAACATTTTATGTTCGAGATTTTTTTCGGGTTTTTCGGGTTTTTTAGATTTTATTCGGGTTTTTTATTCGGGTTTTTTTTGGGGTTTTCGGGTTTTTTCGGATTTTCGGTTTTTTCCGGGTTTTCGGGTTTTTTCGGGTTTTTTCGGGTTTTTCATAATTTTTTTTCGGATTTTTTCGGATTTTTTTCGGATTTTTTTCGGGTTTTCGGGTAAAACCATACCCGAAATTTATTTCGGGTCCTTTTCGGGTCTAATTTAAAATCAAGGACCTGACCCGATCCCGAAAGGACCCGATCCGAACCGAACCGAAATTTTTCCGAGACCCGAATGGGTCCAATTCCCGAAACCCGAATGGACCCGAAACCCGAAAAACCCGACCCGAGGACCCGAATGTTCCACCATTGATATTGTCCACTTGAAAACATCTTCATATCCTAAGTAATTTGGTGGGGAAGGGTAAAAATATCCAAAACGTAATTAGTTACGAAAGTACAATTAAACATGTATTTATATTCAAATATTTACATATAGAAAGAATGGATATTTAATATATTATATACAAAGATCCGACAGTGGTACACTAATTAACAAGAGATATTTTGAATGAGGTGCAACAATTCATTTATTATTCGGCTATATCTTTACCCTATTGGGTTTATATTGTAAATACTAGGGTTACTTAGGTTTAACCGTCTTATGAATATCTATATCTTGTAACAAACATTTATGTGAACCAATAAAGCTCACTCTAAAATTAACATGTCATCATAGCAAAATTCACGAACCTAATTATTGGTTTCGCGATTTATTTTCTTTTTCAACCTAGATCCTCTGTTTTATTTTTTTTCCGGCGAAATTCTCTTTTAACTCGATCTCGTGTTGTCTGTTTACCTTCTTCTTTGCCTCATTGTCTTATTTTCACGAACCAATAGTCAGGAGAATGCTCGTGATATAAGCACACGAAATCCAATAAAGCTTATATGAATGTTATCAAGAATTTGGAGCTTGTTGGGGAAGTGGTTCGCCCTTTTCACGTCGCTTGATTTTCACTGAGTCGTATGGGGTTTTCCAATATTGATTGTTTTGACTCTCGGTTATAAATGACTTTTGGGTAATATGGGAGGTTTCCCTCTTAATTGACGAGGATCAGTTATTCCTTTCGAGGAGTCTCTAGGGTTCCCATGCATATGTATTTAAGGCACAACACCTCTCGATCCTTCCTCTGACCTTCGACGTATTTCTTTCCTGAAATAAGTCTTTTTCATTGCTTTATGTTTGTCTTCTTCATCGATGGTTAAGAATACTATAGTTTATACGATAAATATGATGCTACCTTCCCCGGATCTGTCGGGATCAACCTCATGGATTCCCTTGATCCCTCAGAATCAAGTTTCAAAATATTTCCTACAAGATCATGAAGAGGTAAAACTTCTAATTGTATATAGTTCTTTACATGTTAATACCTTTCGTGCTTCTCCTGATCCTTTCTCTTATTTCTACTTACTCAAAAAATTTTGGATGTTGGCTTCGTCCTATGATAAGTCCCCTGCGAAAAGATCTCTACTCGCGAGATGTGGCAAAAATTTCGAGAAGTAAACTACTCTTGTCCGGGTAGTCTATGGTAATTTCTAGGATTGTTTCGTCTCTCTGAAGAGGAACCAAGGAAGAGGAATCTTTTGATATGTACTTCTCCCCTTGTTCAAATTCTCCCATCCTCTTGACGTAGGGCTCTAGCTCTGGAGGAGATGAATGAAGAGATGGAAGATAAGGATGAAGAAGTGGATGAGAGATGTTGTTCCTTCATTGCTTGTGACTGGGAAGATGATTGATGGTCTGAAGAGGATTTCTTCCTAGCTTTCTTCATCAACATCATGTATTTTCCTAATAAGACACGAGTAGGAATTTGTTTCCAATTATGATAATCTAGCAAATCGAATTGTTCATGGCGTTGGAGCCTCCCTTTATCCTTATTGAATAAAGAGTTTTTTTTTTGTTTTTTGCAGTTTTATTTGACTTCGCAAGTTGCCTACTGATATGCTTGGTTTTTACCGTTTTCTAACACATGTTTTGGTGTTTTTTTGAATATTTTATTGAGTCAAAGTTCGTTTTAGAGTCTTTTAGTCTTTTATTTAGTTATCTCAGGTAAAAAAGCGTTTAAGAAAGAAATTAGAGTTACGTGGGCCAAAACGCATGGAACAGTACATAAAAAAGCAGAATCGATCGAAGCAAGGAGTTCATCGATTGATGCAACATGCTCAGAAAGTTCACAATCGATCGATGCACAATTGAATCCGATTGATGCATCACCCTCCGAAGAGCCAGAATCGATCGATGCAGGGAGTGCATCGATCGATGGAGCAAGCCTAGAAAGTCCAAAATCGACCGATGCAATATGTACATCGATCGATGCAATATGTGCATCGATCGATGCAAGTCGGCGAGAAGGGGAATGAAATATCTGATTTTCCTGTTTTGCCCCGGAAACTGCCTATTATGACCTAATTCACCCAGACCCCTATATATACTTTATTCGCAACCACTTTTTATGCTATCTCTCTTTTTACTGCTCTCTATTCTATTGAGACTTATGGCGATTGATATTGTAAGCTTGAAGAAAATTCTATGCATCTATTGAGAAGAATTCTAAACCATTTCCTCTCTTTAATTATTATTATGAGTTTCTCTCTATCTCCTTGCTTGGTCTTTGTTGCCATGTCTGAGTTTTTTCATAGTTCGGTTTAGGGTTTCAACAAGATCCATGAATCATTGAATTAGACATAGATAGGGATTTATCTTTTGTGGTTTTTGCTTATTGTTGTGTTTATTGCTTAGGCTAAGTTGACCGCGGGTTTAATCTATACCACAGAAGTGTCGTAGGTTGCTAGAAATAACATAAGCGAGCGAATTGTTCTTAGCCAACGAAAGCTGATGTTAAGGCGATTCGTGAACATATTGAACCTATTCATTAATGTTGGTCTAAAACTATAGGTTCAACGGAAGTTATGATTTTAGGTTGCTAGATTTAGTAGTCAATGCCCCGAAAGTGGATTTGTTAGATATTTATGTTTGAGTTAAAAACTTGTGTTTAATTGTTCCCTGAATAGTTGTTTGATTCATGATCTCTGAATTACCGCGAAGAAATCCTCGACCTAACGTTTTTCTCTTATTGAATTTACACCATTTTTAGTTATTTTCATTACTTTGCAAATCAACCCTTATTATTATCTTAGATTAATTTCATCTTGTGAGAATCGTAGTGTAACCTTGGTCTATGTGGATTCGATCATAAAGTACTACATTGACATATTGTTATGATTGCAGTATTGTGCACTTAAGTTATTAACTAACTTAGTAAAACACCTAAATCAATTTGGCGCCGTTGCCGGGGACCAATAGCGTTACCTTCAATTCTGAATTTGAAATGTAGTCTAAGATTTACTAACATATTCTACCGTGATCACTTGTGCGTTTCATGTGACTGATAGAAAAGCTTAATAGAGTTACCAGAAGCAGTGGCTCTGAAAACCTTCACGAGCTCAGCAACGAAGATCTAGCAAGTTTATGGCCATGGACTACAATGATTGGCCACAAGAAGAGGATGCCACATTTGATGAATACATTCAAGATGAGCCATACGTGGAACCAACATTTGATGAAAGTGTACTCACACCAGAACAAAAAATGTATTTGGATAAGCATCATGAAGAGAACCCAACGATGAAAAGGAGTGACCTAGCCGCTATGATTCGTTTGAACCTCATGTCACATCGGGCAACACTTGAGGGAATGGAGCTCACAATGTCCGAGATAATAGTAGCTCATGCGCTTAAAGAGGTAATTTATTGGGTTCCACCATGCCAACTAGAAGGTGTTTTGACTCAACCTTTGAAATCTATGATTATGAGGATTGTCATTTGTCTTGCATTGAAGATGTAGCTTCTAGTTTGCATACTCATGTGTTCATTGATGAATGCTATGATTTAATATGTGAGTCTCAAATACTATATTCCTTCAGACTATAAAAGCTTGCTAGAGATTACCATGAATTATGTTTTGATATTAATTATCTATGTGCTTTGAATGTTCATGATCTCGAGTTTAAGTTTTCAATGCCTGAGGAATCTAGATCTCTTCTTGAAAAATCTTACCTAGGGGATGTGCTTGATGAAGATAAGATCTTGAATGAGATAGATTACCCTAAGGTTGAGATTATCTAGGAAGGAGGATACTGTGTTTAACATGATTGATGGAGATGAAGTTGTATTTTGTGATAAACTCGTTTAAACCTGAAGTTGACTTTATTTTTCCATCAAGTGCTTTTTATCCTCATGAGAATCTCACCATCAAGGAAAATTCCAAAATATATGCTACATTCGTAGTAAACTTCCTTGATGTAAGTTTTGTTTCTTTGCCATGGATAGTTGCATGCCATGTTGCACAATTTGTTTCTTGCCCTAACAGGAGAAGGACCAAAGGTGTATTTGCTCAACCTTTTGATTCTCATGATTAACATCTGAGATCGAAGTCAAGCTAATGACTATAAACAAGCGCTTGGTGGGAGACAACCCACCAGAAAGTTTTCTTTTCTTTTATTTTATTTGTTCTTAAGTCTGTTTGCACCTTGTCTCTCATTTATTTTCACACCGAGATGGTGTGAAGTAAGTCTGGGAGAGGGTCTTTGTCGTTACTAACATTGTTTTCTTTCTTTTGTTTTCTCTTTCAAGTCATTTTGATGTTTTTTTGAGTTATTATGTTTTATTGAGTCAAAATTTGTTGAAGTTTGTGATCACGACCTTTGAATTTTTATGTGAATTTGCATCTAAGTAACCATTGTTGTAGGGCTAGTTTTAGATCAGATTAATGAAAAATCTAAATGATGACCAGTTAATCAGAGACATCCATGTTTCCAGAAAAATTCAAAAAGCTTGAGCTAGTTTCTGAGCTTTTCCTTTTACCTCATCTTCGTAATTGGTGTCTTTAGAGCTTGACTCCTCATTCGTATCTGACAAGATGACATGTGTGAAAGTATGGTACTCCTCTCCCTTATTTAAAATAATAAGCAGAAAAGATGAAATGATTTTCTTTCGGTAAAGGGCTAGGAAAATTTCCATCGATCCCATTATTTTACTTCGAAAGAGATGATCACACTAAGGTTGAAAGCGAGGTTGGAGAAAATATCTGGGGATACCACTATTCGCCTACACCTTAGAAATAAAGGGTGGCGCTTAAATGAACCGGGGATTCGATGGAAAAAACCATCAATACTCGAGTTCCATCCGCCATTGACCCTACGAAAAGAAAATGAGAAAAAAAAAAGGTTGGGGGAAGGAAAAAGTACCAAAGGTTGTGTTGTTGTCTCGTCATGATATCGAAAGGGAAAGAGTCTAGAAGGTTCTTAGCACTATGATATTTGATGAGACACATCGATGATGACTTTTGAATATTTTAGCAAAATAATGAGTTGAATATGGGAGGCTGCGATGCTTGCAGAGAAGTACATGACGGTTCGATCTATAGCTAGTTCGGCAATACGTGGATTACTAAGGTAATTATCATTGCAGAGTTCTAAAGAAAATGTGAGTCTCCGTGTTTTTAAAAAAAAAATTTCTTGGTTAATTTTCTGTTCGCATGAGGACAAGCAAAAGACAAAGTATGGGGGAATTGATATGCTTGGTTTTTACCGTTTTCTAACACATGTTTTGGTGTTTCTTTTGAGTATTTTATCGAGTCAAAGTTCATTTTTAGAGTCTTTTAGTCATTTATTTAGTTATCTCAGGTAAAAAGGCGTTGAAGGAAGAAATTAGAGTTATGTGGGTAAAATCGCATTTAACAGTACGACAAAGAGCATAATTGATCGATGCAACACCATCAGAAGAACTAAAATTGATCGATGCAACATGATCAGAAAGTTCACAATCGATCAATGCACAATTGAAGCGGATCGATGCAGGGAGTGCATCGATCGATGGAGCATGCCTAGAAAATCCAAAATCGATCGATGCAATATGTGCCTGTTTTAATTTTTGATTTTCATGTTTTGCCCTGGAAACTGCCTATTCTGACATAATTCGCCCATAACCCTATATATACTTTATTCTCATCCACTTTTTAGGCTATCTCTATTTTCACTGCTCCCTATTCTATTGAGACTTTTGGCGATTGATATTGTAAGCTTGAAGAAGAATATATGCATCTATTGAGAAGAATTCTAAACCCTTTCCTCTCTTTAATTATTATTATGAGTTTTTCTCTATCTCCTTGATTGTTCTCTGTTGCCATGTCTGAGTAGTTTCATAGTTAGGTTTAGGGTTTCAACGGGATCCATGAATCATTGAATTAGACATAGATAGGGATTTATCTTTTGTGGTTTTCGCTTATTGTTGTGTTTATTGCTTAGGCTAAGTTGACCGCTTTGCCTCTAAACTAGGGTTTAATCTATACCACGGAAGTGTCGTAGGTTGCTAGAAAGAACATAAGCGAGCGAATTCTCCTTAGCCAACGGGAGTTGATGTTAAGGCGATTCGTGAACATATTGAACATATTCATTAATGCTGGTCTAGAACTCTAGATTCAACGGAAGTTAGGATTTTAGGTTGCTAGATTTAGTAATTAATACCATGGAAGTGGATTGGTTAGATATTTATGTTTGAGTTTTAAACTTGTGTTTAATCGTGGCCACTGCCCCTTCGACCATCATGGTCAGGTTGTTGGTAACCTGACTCATGGATTCCTAAATGGCATTGTGGTATGCTTCCATTGCAGATCTTCTGTGTTGGAGTTAGATTTGTTTATCCACCTCCTTCTAATGCCAAATTGTTGTATTTGGAATTACAACGGTCAAAATTTATAAATAGTAATAATCGGAGTACTTTGGCTTATCTCTAATAATAGAAGAATAGAGTGATTTTTGAGCAATAAACATAAAGTATATTACTCGGAGAGAGCTGAATGGATCAAGAGGCGATTTAGACACAAAATGGGAGTATAATGAGTTTAGTATTTCGTCATCGAGAGTTGTTTACACAAAAACAAGAACAAAGAAACGTTAAGAACTAAGTATGTATTGTTGATTACGAGTGGAATAAGTTGTTGTGTTCCTTATCCATGTCCTTGCTTTTATACTTCAAGTATGTGTTTAATGTTGTCATTTACTTTGCTTGATTTGAATGGTATTTAATTAGAGGATTCAGTCGTTACGTCTAGACATCTGTAATCGCCAATTTGAATGAGTATTTGGCCGTTGTGGGGTAGACTGACTGGTTAGCATTTATTGACCGTTAATGACTCCAGCGTGCCTTCCAGCTCGGCTCATCACTTCGTTATATATTTCACTTCTCTAAGCTTTTTACCATTGCTTATTATGCCTAATTAACAGGGACGAGATTTTCATTCCCACAATGATATTCTTTTTCACATTATGATATTCCCCCGCCAATTTTGTTTTTTGTTTTTTTTTTTTGAATCTCCGAGATTCTGGACACGTAGGCCCGTACATCCCCGGAGCAGGGCCCAAACTATGTTAAAGTCATTCATTCGGAGGAGACCCCTCCCAACGGGAATCGAACCCATGGCCGGTAGGAGAGGCACATACCCACTCCTCCTTAACCACTAGGCCAACTCAACGTTGGTAACCCCCGCCAATTTTCTTACACATATGTTCTACTGTTTTCATTTTTTCAACATTTAAAAGACACACATAATAAAAAGAATGTAATGGTTCCACCTAATGCAATAGTAGTTTTATCTTCAAGTAGGTGCCTAATCAAGAGGGAGAGAAACAATAGATATCTCAAGTACTTTTTATAAAAATTGTTCCGACACATCAAAATTGAAAATCATTGTGTTGATATGCAATGAAGCAAATAAAGTGGGAGAGATCTAGAAGTACACAAAGACTGGATAAACTGATTTCAAGAGTTATTATTTCGGCTTACTCAGATTCTAGGAATCGAATTTGATCTTCACTCGCAGCGTTTTGGGTAAATCAATTACAAGGGTGATCCTCAAGGCGATTTAGGGTTTGTTGTGCGGGCGCCGCACACTATTCTCTCCAGCGAGCCTCCGCCGTCCAACACCACTATGTCTACTCCAAAAATCATCGATTCATCACATGCGACCCAAAGATAATCTACTCAATATGCATCGAAGCCTCTATGGTCTTCTATTGTTCAAAATAAACTTTGGATTAGACTATGCATTTCAACAGCCTCTTTTTTGGTTCAAGTGAACGGTGAATTGGCGGGTTTCTTCCAGAGCGAAAAAGAATTAAGGCAAGGATGTGCTTTATCTCCATACTTGTTTGTCATATGCATTAACGTTCTCTCAAAGCTTATTGACAAGGCTGCGACGGAAAGGAGAATTGGCTATCACCCAAAATGTAAGATCATAAAATTAACACATCTCTGTTTTGCTGATGATCTCATGGTATTTGTCGACGCGCAACAACGATCAGTTAAGGGCATTATTCGGGGTTTTGATGCATTTGCTAAACTATATGGGTTGCGAATAAGTATGGAAAAAATCAACTCTCTATCTAGCTGGGTTACCTGCTGCTAGGCAAGAAGAGATTACACAAAGTTTTCCATTCGCTTTGGGTCAACTCCCAGTAAGATATCTTGGATTACCCCTTCTTACTAAAAGAATGAATGATGCAAATTACACACCTCTATTAGAGAAGATAAGATCTCGTATAAGAACCTGGATATCGAGACCTCTCTCGTATGCTTGAAGATTCCAACTTCTAAGCTGAGTCATAGCGAGCACTACAAACTTCTGGATATCGGCTTATCGACATCCAAATAGTGGCATCAGTGAGATCGACAAAATATGTTCAGTGTTCCTCTGGTCAGGTCCAGATTTAAACTCAAAGAAAGCGAAATTGGTGTGGCTTGAGGTGTGTAAACCGAAACAAGAATAAGGATTGGGTTTTAAATCATTGAAGGAGTCGAATCAAGTGAGCTGTTTAAAGCTAATTTGGAGGATTGTGTTTTCTCAAAACTCGTTTTGGGTAAATTGGATAAAAAAACACTCTGCTAAAAAGGAAATCGTATTGGGGAATTAGAGAAAACACCATTATGGGGTCTTGGATGTGGAAGAAGCTGTTGAAATATAGAGATGTCGCGAAACAGTTTTACAAAATCGAAGTTATGAATGGTAAAGACAGTTCGTTTTGGTTTGATAAATGGTCTGATTTGCGCAACTTATACGGCATAACAGGTTGTAGAGGATATATTGATATGGGTATTCTTTCTGATGCTACAATTGGTGTCATTAAGACAAGTCACCGATGACGAAGACACCGAGTTGGAGAATTAAACCAAATAGAGGAGGAGATCGAGAAGCTGTCATTGCGCGATGGAAAGGATATTTCTCTTTGGAGATGTTCTGGGGATAAATACAAGTTGCGATTCACAACTCATGGCACAAGAAATCAGATCCGAACAGCACATCCCACAAAAGACTGGCACAAAGGTGTCTGGTACTCTTACACAACACCAAAATATGCGTTTCTATCGAGGTTAGCGATTAATAATCGATTATCGACAGGAGACAGGATGCGGAATTGGAATACATGGCAGAGGATTGATTGTTTACTCTGTAGGCACGCATAGGAGACAAGGAATCATCTATTCTTCTCCTGTAACTACTCCTCCGATGTTTGGAGGAAGTTAATGAACGGCATTCTGGGAAGTTGATACACCTCGAATTGGGATCAACTAATAGCGATGTTATCTGATTCAAGCTATGATCATCTGCATCAATTCATTATCTGGTATTCTCTTCAAATAACCCTCTACCATATTTGGCATGAACGGAACGGAAGGAGACATGGTGCGAAGCCAACGACTTCGTCATGCCTCATCAGCATCATCGATAAAGTGATTCAAAATCGGTTCATCTCCCTACGACAGAGAGGTGATCACGCGTATGATGACGAAATTCAACTCTGGTTTGCCACACGCATCCCATAGCCTCCACCAAAGCTCTATCACCACATTTTGATTTTTTTCAAACATTTTCTTGTCTTAAGCAAAGTTTGTAAATTCAAAATTTAGTAACATTCACTGTACAAATAATTTTTGGTTGAATAAATTTTGTGATAACCCGATCGGTTATCTCTCTTTCGGATCGAACCGGACAGAAACAAGACCTATAAAAACAGAAAACAAGAAAAAAAAACCCTAAGTCTATATTTTTCTCTCTTCTCTCATTTCTTTCTCGCGCGGCCACCTCTTCGTGCTCTCCGGCGTCCTCTCTCTCTCCGTCGCCGTCGTCGCTCCCTGCTCAACCAGCCACCACTCACCTCTCCCTGCCGTTCCACAGTCGCCACCTCTCCTCTCTCCTTCTCGCGCCGTCGCTGCTCCCACCCGAGAGAAGCTACCGCGATCCTCCTCTCACGCAATCACCACCGCCGCCACCTTGCGGGCCACTTTTCTGATGAACCACTGGGAACCAGATGACAATCAACCCATCAAATTGAAGCCCCGAGTCTTCCCTTTTCGTGAAGCCCGAGTTTATATGAGTCGAAGATCCGTGTCAGAAGTTATCGCCGTTCCAGTGTATGGTGTCGGATCTGCCTATCCTCCTTCATCGCCGAGCTCCTTTGATGAGATCGGAGGCGAGCTCTTCACGCCACCTCCACCGTCTCCGACGACTTCTCCGCTGCCTTTGCCAAGGTGAGGGAATGATGCGTTTCTCTTTTTCCATTATACGTTATGATGTTGATAGGCCACTCTTAAACCGTTGCTGCATGTTTTACGTGTCTAGTTGGGTAATGGGTAATGGGTAGAACTTGGAGTTGTGATTTGTTTAATTGATGTTACCAGATTGAACCGTCTAGCTTGTTTGTTGAGTTGTCATGTTTGTGTGTCATGCACCTAGGTGAATGTTTGAGTGCATGAATAAACCGGTGTTGCATGAGATATATTAGTAAATGTTAGGTCCTCGACACTGTGATGGGATATGTGGTTCGATTTGTTTGATGCACCCGAGACCAGCGATGGTAGGCTTGCATGGGGGTGAAGAAGTTTTCCCGAGCTTCAACTATAAAAAGGCGGACGGCCAAATATGAGAAAAGGGCCGGAGAGCCATATAGATTCCCATTGTTTGTTAGATTGCGTGTGAGCACTGGTAGAGTGCATTGATTTAGAATCGGGAAGAAAAGAAGAGTAATGAGAAAAGAGATTATGTGATGAAATAAGAAAGTGTAATTGAAAAAAATATTGTGTGGAACCTTGCTTGAGCTCGTTTTAGGTTTAGACTGTGTGTCTTCATTTCGTGTAGTGTTGGAAGGGTTAAGTGAGTCATTATTGGTTCATCCTCACTGAATAATCTCGATTAGTCAACCCCCTCCCCTTGTTTCTTTTTAGGTTAGATTGGATCGTGTGTGTTATGTTGTTGTTGTTGTTACCGGGCGTTTTCCTGGCAATCATGTACTGTTTGCCATTGGTGATGACCTAATATGCTCGATTTTCGGTTATCTCTCGAGACCTGGGATAAGGATATTACAAATTTTGCATTCAATTTTTTTTTAAAAAATGAGAACTATTGTTAATGGATAATGTCGTTGCTACAAAGTATGTTGACCTTTCAGGCTTTCATGATTCTAGTCATTCCAACACGTGCTTTATATATTTTTCAAAAACATAATCATTATTTACATATTTTGCCGTTCCAATCGGATTTATTTTTAAAACAATTTGCAAAATACATATTTTTTAGATTTCCGCTGACTGTACAATATTTTGTATATATAATGTAAAATAAGTCAAAAATCAAGATAGAGAAAAAGTTTGCCAAAACGTAAGTAAATGATGGGAAAAGCTGTATGTACATTTTTATTTGACAAAATGGAATTATCCAATCCTTTTCGGATCTTCAATTTTTCATATAGAAGCAATTTTGTTTTCTTAATTTCTATACTAACTTAAGTCGAATAATCTAAAACCATACAAAATAAATAAATATTGTCAGAACTCTCATTTTAAATGGCTTAAGTTCCAACATCTTCATATCCTATGTAATTTGGTGGGGAAGGGTAAAAGTATCCAAAACGTAATTAGTTACGAAAGTACAATTAAACATGTATTTATATTCAAATATTTACATATAGAAAGAATGGATATATAATATATTATATACACAGATCCGACAGTGGTACACTAATTAACAAGAGATATTTTGAATGAGATGCAACAATTCATTTATTATTCGGCTATATCTTTACCTTATGCGTGGATTACTATAGTAACTTTTATTTTTAGTATTATTATTAGTTTGAGATACATTTATTTTTATTACTAGACTAACCTAATTTTTTCCATATTA